>JAVTVY010021749.1:0-17970 GCA_036873755.1 Hanleya hanleyi
GACTTTCACTACGACTTCGACTTTCACTACGACTTCGACTTTTGAAGATAGGGTTGGGCGCATGCGCATAAATGTTCAGGGTACTTTGATCGTTAAAATACTTGCGCTACCCAAAATATTTAGTAATTTTGACGTGAATATTTTTCCGCTTTGCTGGTAACCATCTGTGCTGGCAGTGTCTCCTCCGTCGATATTTTCTACTTCTCTTCCAATTTCATTCTAATTTTGTCATAAAAATACCAACAGGTACTCGGATTTATTGAAATGTTGGCTTTCTGAAAATATAATGTTTGATGGTTCTACTAAAAATATTTGCGAAAATACTGCATAAGAATCAGTACTGAAAACAACTGAGATCTGGCTGCACACGTCGAACCCGCTAGACTGGGTATACAAGTATTTGGAGCGAGACTCAACAGTCCCTGGTGCAAACCAGAGCTAATTCAGGGTCATTTTTATACCTGAAGAACACCAACGAGGCAGGTGAGAAGAAATAAAAAAAATAAAAATCGGGGCGGGCGGTGATGGAAAACAAGACATTTTTTATGGGACCTAGCCCGACTACGCTTGTGGAATTATCTGCAGATAAAAGGTGCAATCATATGATATTGTTCAGATAGTATCACTATGCCAACAATGATCAACCGCAATTTCAATGTTAATCACATTATGGCGTGAATGTGTAGAAGTATTATGTGATAAATATTTGTTCAGGTGACATACGGTTTAATTGGCCACATCTGTGACACTCCTTGTTTCGCGTTTGAACCAAGTTGTATCTTCTAAATTACTCAGAGGTTCATCTCTCTCGCCAATTGTCATAATCCACCCTTATCATCCGCGATGAACCCAACACTTTGACATGATACTTTATGATCCTTCTCTTCAAATTAGAGCCTTAACCACCCCCTCCAACACTTACACTCTCTGATATCGTTAGCCTCTACAGATACGGTATATAACTTTGATGATTCCCAAATTACGAGCTCCTTTTCGGGCAGTACTTTTGTAAGTACGCCCGTATATGAGAACAGTTGCAATTGAACCTGCACCGAAATCAACGAAATGTCACCGATTCGCCGTATGGCAACACACAAAAAAACAAACAAACAAACAAAACCAATGAAAGGCCTATAGAATCCCCTAAATATTCCACTTTATACTTTTTATTTTATTTCCATATATGATACATATAGAAATTATCATCATTAAGATATGGGGCATGTAAAATACAGTGACATTAAGACATAAAATACACATTCCACACATAAGACCTATACAAAAGTCACGGACACCTCTATTATGACATAAAAACAGGTAGGACAACATGCACTCTTACATAAAAACATAAAACACTAAGACATGTAAAAGAGACACTAGGACATAAATACCTATAAAACAAACGCTATGACATGAAAACCTATAAAACAAACACTATGACATAAAAAATCTATAAAAAAACACTATGTGTATGACAAAATAAAAGTGGGGGTTTATTTCCGATCATGCGCCCAACTCTGTCTTCAAAAGTCGAAGTCGTAGTGAAAGTCGAAGTCGTAGCGAAAGTCGAAGTCGATTCGGCGATTCGACGATGCAAAGTGACGAAGTCGACTTCGTCACTTCGCATCGTCGAATCGACGAATCGACTTCGACTTTGACTACGACTTCGACTTTTAGAAAGTCGATGTGACGAAGCGACGAATGGCCGCATCCGGCTTCCATACTAATACCACTCAGTTAACTCCTAACGATTGATGATCTGGGACGAGCTCTTCCATTACAGACTGTGTGGATTTTTGCAGTTAAATGTGTGACGTGACCTCTTGACCTTTCTGGACCCTCAATACAGATAAATCACGAAAAAATATTTTTTTAGGAAGGCGTAACCATTAATAATTGTAACATACACGTATGAGAAATTAAGATGTGAACGACCTCATCTCCCTAAATGTGGAGTTTGTCAAATATTATGAAATTATCAAGACACATAAACATGATGTTTGTCTCAATATATTACGACAATCTGGCCAGAGTTAGGCTTAGAACTGCTCCACTCACCCTCCTTCAATATAGTCAGGTTCAAACGTATTCAATAGTGGTCTGGCAATCTCTAAATCTATTCAATCACGAGAAATGTTGATTTTCGAAGAAAAAAGTAAGTCATGACCTTTTGACCTCTACTGACCTAATTTTTGAAAGAATGATAATCCAACTCATTCAGATAACAAGACCAATCATTTGGATTTAAAATATACCAAATATATCAAGGTAAATTGATAAATAAAAACGTAGGATCATTTGATCATCCCTACCCCTCAAAATAAGACGTTTCCAACATGAGACCAATGCGTCATTTTTGCTCTATATCTCCGTAGTAGCACACATTCCGGAATGTCCACGCTATCTGGAATGGTGTATCTGAGTACCTACTATCGAAAAAACATAGTGAAAATTTTCTTGTCAGATGTTTGAATTAAGACGAAAACTAGAACACTTTCAGGGCCTTGGCTTATCGTCTATAAGATGATACATTTATTAAAAAAATATTCTTGGTGAACATTTGCAAAAAGCCCAACAATTTCAAATTGTGTGCAATATTGACTATAAGGAAGCTATAAAACATAGACTCAACCAGAGAAAGCATGTATTCAAGAAACGGAGAACTGGAGTATACGAGTCGAATACGGATGATCGCAGGTACATGTGATCGTTCATTCCAGTCGGAGTGTATACCAGTGTGTAGTATGCCGCCATTGTTTGCCTTTGGCCTGGTTCATTACCCATTCATATCTATACTATCCTAACGTATGTACAATGAAAACAACACCTTTAGATCGTGTAAAGCTGAACAAGTGCTAGCTTCGGTGGGGCCTTTGGTTTCCATCCTTGCGGGATCGGAACAGCAGTGGGAGGAAATGAGGATGTAGCGAGAGGCTATGACCAATCGATTACCGTTCGATACTACACCACTTCCTGTTCGAATGACCAGCCTATCTGACCGGAATCTAATTTGACGGGGTGTATCCCTTCCAAGAGTCCCTACTGGCAAGAAGCCCGGGAGGATATGGAAGTGGATACGTCTCGCATGTGTTATTGCTACAATAATTTATGTAAAATAAATGCTATTTGTGACTGTCGATAAGTTGCTCGTTCTCGTTAATCAGCATCATTCATTCTTCATTCGACAATAACCCGCTAACCATATCCTTTAATATGTTGGTGGATTCCCCCTCAATGTGTAAATCTAGTTTTGTTTACTTCATTTAACTCGAACGCGCCGTCGTTTTTAGCCCACCATCACTTTTCGCTTTTCGTCCGTGGTCCGTCGTCCGTCGTCCGTCGTCCGTCAGTCAGTCCGTCAGTCCGTCCGTCCGTCCGTAAACAATTCTTGTTATCGCGATTTCTCAAAAACTACTTTATGGATCTTTCTCAAATTTGGTACACAGGTTCCCCTTGGGGTCTAGTTGTGCAAGATACCTTTTTTGGTCCGATTCGAAGATCCAATATGGCCACCAGGCAGCCATCTTGGATTTCCCCATGAAATCTTGTTATCGCGATTTCTCAGGAACTACTGCATGGATCTTTCTCAAATTTGGTACACAGGTTCCCCTTGGGGTCTAGTTGTGCAAGATACCTTTTCTGGTCCGATTCGAAAATCCAATATGGCCACCAGGCAGCTATCTTGGATTTCCCCATGAAACCTTGTTATCGCGATTTCTCAGGAACTACTGCATGGATCTTTCTCAAATTTGGTACACAGGTTCCCCTTGGGGTCTAGTTGTGCAAGATACCTTTTCTGGTCCGATTCGAAAATCCAATATGGCCACCAGGCAGCCATCTTGGATTTCCCCATGAAACCTTGTTATCGCGATTTCTCAGGAACTTCTGCATGGATCTTTCTCAAATTTGGTACACAGGTTCACCTTGGGGTCTAGTTGTGCAAGATACCTTTTCTGGTCCGATTCGAAAATCCAATATGGCCACCAGGCAGCCATCTTGGATTTCCCCATGAAACTTTGTTATCGTCATTTCTCAGATAGTACTGCATGGATCTTTCTCAAATTTGGTACACAGGTTTCCCTTAGGGTCTAGTTGTGCAAGATACCTTTTTCGGTCCGAATCGAAAATCCAATATGGCCATAAGGCAGCCATCTTGGATTTTCCCATGAAACCTTGTTATCGCGATTTCTCAGGAACTACTGCATGGATCTTTCTCAAATTTGGTACACAGGCTCCCCTTGGGGTCTAGTTGTGCAAGATACCTTTTCTGGTCCGATTCGAGAATCCAATATGGTCACAAGGCAGCCATCTTGGATTTCCCCATGAAAGCTTGTTATCGCGATTTCTCAGGAACTACTGCATGTATCTTTCTCAAATTTGGTAGACAGGTTCACCTTGGGGTCTATTTGTGCAAGATACCTTTTCTGGTCCCATTCGAAAATCCAATATGGCCAGCAGGCAGCCATCTTTGATTTCCCCATGAAACTTTGTTATCGTCATTTCTCAGATAGTACTGCATGGATCTTTCTCAAATTTGGTACACAGGTTTCCCTTAGGGTCTAGTTGTGCAAGATACCTTTTTCGGTCTGAATCGAAAATCCAATATGGCCACAAGACAGCCATCTTGGATTTCCCCATGAAACCTTATCGCGATTTCTCAGGAACTACTGCATGGATCTTTCTCAAATTTGGTACACAGTTTCCCCTTGGGGTCTAGTTGTGCAAGATACCTTTTCTGGTCCGATTCGTAAATCCAATATGACCACAAGGCAGCCATCTTGGATTTCCCCATGAAACCTTATCGCGATTTCTCAGGAAGTACTGCGTGGATCTTTCTCAGATTTGGTACACAGGTTCCCCTTGGGGTCTAGTTGTGCAAGAAACCTTTTTTGTTCGATTCGAAAAAATCCAATATGGCTACCAGGCAGCCATATTGGATTTCCCGATGAAACTTTATCGTCATTTCTCAAGAAGTACTGCATGGATCTTTCTCAAATTTGGTACACAGTTTCCCCTTGGGGTCTAGTTGTGCAAGATACCTTTTCTGGTCCGATTCGTAAATCCAATATGGCCACAAGGCAGCCATCTTGGATTTCCCCATGAAACCTTATCGCGATTTCTCAGGAAGTACTGCGTGGATCTTTCTCAGATTTGGTACACAGGTTCCCCTTGGGGTCTAGTTGTGCAAGAAACCTTTTTTGTTCGATTCGAAAAATCCAATATGGCTACCAGGCAGCCATATTGGATTTCTCGATGAAACTTTATCGTCATTTCTCAGGAAGTACTGCATGGATCTTTCTCAAATTTGATGCACAGGTTCCCCTTGGGGTCTAGTTGTGCAAGATACCTTTTCTGGTCCGATTTGAAAATCCAGTATGGCCACCAGGCAGCCATCTTGGATTTTCCCATGAAACTTTATCGTCATTTCTCAGGAACTATTGCATGGATCTTACTCAAATTTGGTACACAGGTTACCCTTAGGGTCTCGATATGCAAGATGCCTTTTTCGGTCCGAATCGAAAATGCAATATGGTCAACAGGCGGCCATCTTAGACTTCCCCATGAAATTTTGTTATCGTGATTTCTCAGGAAGTACTTCCTGGATCTTTCTAAAATTTGATACACAGGTTCCTCTTGTGGTCCAGTTGTGCAAGATACCTTTTCTGGTCCGATTCCAAAATCCAATATGTCCATCAGGCGGCCATCTTGGATTTCCCCATGAAACTTTGTTATTGCGATTTCTCAGGAACTACTGGATGGATCTTTGTTAAATTTGGTACACAGGTTCTCCTTGTCGTCTAGTTGTGCAAGATACCTTTTCTGGTCCGATTCGAAAATCCAATATGGCCAGCAGGCGGCCATCTTGGATTTTCCCATGCAACTTTGTTATCGTGATTTCTCGGTCCGAATCGAAAATCCAATATGGCCACAAGGCGGCCCTCTTGAATTTCCCCTTGAAACATTGGTATTGTGAATTCTCAGGAAATATTTCATGGGTCCTAGTAGTGCAACATAACCTTTTTTGGTCCGATTCGAAAATCCAATTAATACGGTATTCTCAAGTTGTGACGTTGCATCACAAGAGTCGGCGGATCAAACGGTGGGGCATATTCTATATATTGACTATAGAGAATATCCATACCTTCACCTTCCATATCAAGGAGTTCAAATAATTCGGAATTAAAATGTATTTCTTCAAATTTTAAATCAGTTTTCTTTAGTCCATGTAGTAGCAAGTGAACTGCCCCACCCTTTCGTCTGGCGGCGGGTCGGCTACATGAAGGAACGTCACTCTTGTGACTCAACGTCACAACTCGACAACTGCAGACTATTGCATGTTTCGATCCAAGGGAGATAATCTGGATTCAGGCACTTTCGAAGTTTCAACATTACTGCACGGACCGAATCCTTTCAGTATTAAGTATTGTACCATCTTACTATTTTCGAGCATGGTATCTTAAAAGAGATATCTCAAACTAACCCAGTAAACAGAACAGAATTAGCATTCGTTCCTAATTATAAAATCTTAAGTATGTTTCACAGCTCATG
Source organism: Hanleya hanleyi (assembly GCA_036873755.1). Lineage (NCBI taxonomy): Eukaryota > Metazoa > Mollusca > Polyplacophora > Lepidopleurida > Hanleyidae > Hanleya > Hanleya hanleyi. The sequence continues at coordinate 6,550 of JAVTVY010021749.1, forward strand.
CCAAAGTGTCAAAGAGATTGGTCTTCGCTTCCAGTACCCAATGATGACACGTGCAAAAAATAAATAAAAAAAATACTAGAAAACGGAGTCGAAGGATTCTCCGCACATGTACATTCACTTTCAGACTAACTTTGATCATTTCTCTTGTATTATAACAACCGACATAAGTATAGTTTCTAGAAATCTTGAAACTCCTGAAACTTAGAATATATCTTCGTGTTTTTCAGTGTCCCTTTTTCGATCTTTTTCGCTCAGATTCGAAATTCTGTAAACAAAATTACAAATCAATCGTTTGTTCTTAGTAACAATGAACAAAAAGATCCTCTAGTCATTAGCTTACAATTATCGGACAATGGTGGGCGCCAAGATCCTTCAGGATCTCTCGTTATATTATAATGATGTCAACCGCAGCGCGCTGCATAGCTGACACGATGACAACTGTAGTGCGTGCAGATACTATTTCTGAGTGAGGTGTGTTTTTACATATTTGTATATCATATATAGTAAGGCCTGGAACCCGATCTTTGTATTCGGCCCTAGACGATCGGAAGACGTTCCTCACATCTGTCTTTATATCATTCCAGATAAACTGTTTACTTTTTCACTTGTCAATGTTAAAACTGGTTTCCAACTAGATTTTATGAACATTATGTTAACAAGTATTTCTAATTCAAGAACGGTAAGTCTGATCGAATAACTTTATTAGCCAAATGTACGTAATAGATTGCCATTTACGCTGTTGTACTTGATTGTAATCGGAATTCGACGCTAGACGACCGGAAGACGTTTCTCACGTCGCTCTTTATATCATTCCAGGTTTCCAGCCTGAACATCGCTTTGTATGCGATTGCCATTTATTGGGGAATTATATCAATAAATATTCAGCACGTGTGAAATCAAGTATTCGTCTATTGTCCACCTGTCTATGAACCGGTACAATCCGTGACAAGTTGGCGCCCAATGGGGGACAGGTGCAACAAGGAGATTAGAAAAGTTATCTCGAGCTGAGATGTAAAATTCATCCTTCATGCTGTTTATTGTGTTGTCAGGAGAAAAAATCTTCCATTTCGGCACTGTGTGTTCCGGCTCTATTTGTCGGCTTAAGGCATGTGTGCTCTGTGAAAGGTATTCCTGGTGTTGAATAACGTCCAAGTTGTGATTCTATCAAATTAGTCCTGAGTAGACGTGGATCGTAAAGTTAGTCCGCGGTTCGCAGTTCGTTATTCGGGACCAGTCATTCAGCGACTCATAACAGCGCCCCTAGCAGCGCCCCCTGGCGTCAGATTTGGGATATGAATATGCAAAGATATAGAGCATGACATTCTCTCTTGCTATACAGAGTTTGGAGTTCAAAGTACTCATAATAAAAAAAAAATAGATTTCCATATCTGAGGAAATAATTGCTGGTCTCCTCGAATAATGAACTGCGAACTGCGAACCGCGGTCTAACTTTATGAACGTTAAACGGCCGAGAAAGTATACCTGTGTTACGTAATCATCTTTACTGTGTATGCATACCGCGCTGGCGACGAACTGAACACTTATCGTGTATTCGAGTATCGCGTGTTTTTGTAAATGTCTATTGTACGTGTACACAATTATACCATTCGCGTGTCCAGAGAGAGAGAGAGAGAGAGAGAGAGAGCAGGAAGACTGTAAGTAAATACTACTGCAACATTTGGTGTCGTCTTACTTGAACTCTCATCGTGAATGCAAATAACATTTGATGTCGTCCTACTTGATCCAGAGGCACGCAAATATTACGATTTAATTGCGGGTCTCCATGACGGGGGCCATCGAGAAAGAATCAGAAGAGCCAAGCCAGGTTAAGAGGCCAGTAACGACACCTCCGGCCTCAACTGCTATTCATCCTGTTTGTGATTTATTCAACATAATTGTGTCAAACCTGCTACACAGGGGAAACGGGCAAATAAAGCACGTCCAAGATCTCACTTCCACACTTCAGTATCTTTGCGGCCTTTCCGGTGCTGAAGCCGATGGACAAGGCATATCTTGTCCATGATTCGCCATTTAGCTTCCAGTTTGCCGAAGTTAATGGGGATTTCTGGTATATGTGTCCGGCTGACACTAAACCACCCGTTAACATCAATGTTCCTTTCACGAACATGCTGGCTGCCGCACAAGAGAAAGCTGTCCGCCAAGGAGTAGCGTCTCACATCATTTGGATCGGTTCCTTAAGGCTATTGTGACCAACTAGAGGTTTCCCTGTAAACCCCCCAAATTGGCTATGTACGGAAGGCCAGAAGGCTCCGCATAACTCTAATAACTCGCTTGGCTTTGCAAAGAGGTACTCAGAACCGTGCGCTTTGTGGGAGTGGGGATGTGGCTTAAACGATATCTGCTATGCCGTGTAGATATTCTGCTTTCAGATTAAATAAGTGAACAAGTCATTTTGTACGGTTTGTCAATGATTTCTCTTTTTACTGATACCAACACTGTTCTACTATCTTTACTACAATACCATAATATTAAAACATACATTTGTCATATACAATAAGTCACCCCTTTTAATCTAGGGTCATAACTGTAGCCCAAATATAATAAACCAAACTGACCTGTTCGTTAACAACTCCCTTTTTCTCTTGCATTTCTATCCAATTCCTTGCTTGTCCATTTTTGAAGACCTGAAAGTCTGTATAACTAGTTTACGTTTCAGCTGTTCCCGCTCAAGAGTCTGCTAACGAGTCCCCCGCAAGAGTGTTCCCCGCTCTACTCTAACTTTCCCTATTTATACCGACCAAAACCCCTAAAGGCTGATGAATCATACCCTCGACTTCCAGTTGCTATGGAACAAATCTATTAACAGCATTCTTTACTACACAATCCTGACATGACAATATTTTTGTCTGTGAAATCACACGATACAGTGAGTCATACCTAGTATCCATTATCTCTGGTGCGAGTTAATTAACACAGGTCGAATAAATTAGTCCAACCTATCCTGGTGCCTTAAGCCTCAAGCATATGGCAAGTTAATCACATTCCAGTAGACAATATTTATTCATACTCTAGTCGAACTAAGATTTCACACAAGAAAACCTTCACACAAGAAAACTATGTTATTCCTGTATCCCAATTTCAAAGTACAGCCCTAAACTTTTACTAAATTTCATCATGAATTATCATTTGTTTTCTATGATATAATAATATTTGTTATCATATTTATTCTACTATATAATATACTCCATGGTCGACGAATTTCGGACCCCGAAATTGGAAATAGGATCATCAAAACAATAGAAGTCAAAAGTCGGTTAGACCCAACTATCCCTATGGGGTGACATATAAAAAAAAAATTGTATACATCGATATATGCATCACATGACCCAAATAGTTGTAATAGTATGTAACATATAATATGTAATAGAGATTATGTAAGAGAGAGCCACATGGGTGCTGAGTCATTGATGGGCACCAGGAAGACACCAGTCGGTGGGATTGGCCTCGGGTGGGGAGGGCATCCGTGTCGGAGTCAATTCTGTGCGTATTAAAATTGCTCATGTCCAAGATCTCGGGTGTGGAGATCAGCCATTCCCTCGTGGAGGCGATGCGTAGACTGGAACAGGATTGACGGGTGGTCAGCCGAATACAGGGCTTAAAAATCGTTGTAAAAAAAAACGTTACATGAGCACAACGAGTACATTTAAAAGAAGAAAAAAATACCAGAACCAACAATATAGTTTGGTTTGGCCTGTTACGACATTTACATACATAGAGAATCAATATTACACGACATGAAACAACAAATGTCCAAAAACAGAGAAAGGTCAGTGTAAACCTAATCTACTCCATGTATACTACACTGCTTGTTGACAATACACCGCGCACTTGGCCGTGTACATGATTAAACCGTTTAAGTGTCGCACCGTTTAAATGTAAGTATCGTGATCACTGATGCAGATTGTCAATAATAACGTGGGATATACCCTCTCAGTCGTTGATATCAAATAAGGCTATCAAAACCATAGGAGTGTGACATATTCATGCCTCGGGCTATAGGCGATGAGAATCGAGAGACAAACAGCATAGTAAACCCAGTGTGTCGTTTACAAGAATGAGCCGAGATAGCTGGGGCATCGATAACACGATACAAATAAATGCATTAATAATTACTACATACCCAAAGTGGAATACTGATCCCCGTCATAGATTAAACATCCGCTGGGATGGATCGGGCCACACAGAAAGAGGCACATTGGAAGCCATTCGACTTGACTAATCAAGATTGAAGAGTTTTTCCGGGAAAATGTACCAAATGTGATACACACAGAAGTGTAATTTGGAGTATATTGGAAAAATTGTACATAGCCCTTTTCCATGTGATAATTCGTTAAATAGTGGACAAGATTCATGGTTTTCATTCGTATGAACATCTCACGTAATATAAAATTAAGCATGAATACACCAGAACAATATTTTGTCTACAGCACTTAAGGATTATTGAACAGTGAGAATGACATATAAATTCTTTGGACATTATAGCATACTGGAACTTTCAAACAACGATGGAGTTCAAACAGGTAAGTTGTGTTTCCTCAGACATCTATACCCTAAAGGCATATGTGTAGATTGTTTTCATAGGTGAGAATAAAATATTATAACCCTAGTACTGTCGATTGTTAAATTTATAACATCAAATACCAAGCACTATATAGCAATATACCATATTATTGTTACATGAGATATACATGTGATTTACCCAGAAAGGCAATGTGCTGCGATAATAGAACGTAACAACGATTACACATTTCATCAGACATGCGTGAAACACCGTTCTTGTTTTTTTCCATGGCGGCATGATTGCACAACAGATGGTTGTTCAATTTTTGTTTGTTTGGTTTCTTTGTAGTTTCGGTTATCTGTCTTGTATACCCCTATGACATAATCTACCTTGCCTCCTCCAAACGACATGTTCCCATGTTCAGCTGCAATTCAAGTCGATTGCCAAAAACCTTTTTGTTTTCTGAAGATTGGCATTCACCTGGCAGTACCTTCTGTACCCTAACCAGGGATTAGGTTAGATCCATCTCCTGTTATAGATGAAGGAGAACCGTGGGGTTAATAACCAATTAATAACCAAAGATAAGAATCAAAATTGTAAAAGTACACAACCATTTCTCGGATTATCGGCGAACATGCTGCCATGCGGTGCGCCTTTTCCCCCTGTGTAATAGTCATTGCTAGAATATTACGATAGTCAGTCATGGCTTTATGAACGCTTGGCACATCCAGCGCCGAAGTTGCTTATCGATTTTCTGTCAAAGTGTAGTTGGGCACCAATGTTCGGAGCGTACAAACAGGTAAGTGTTATGTTTTTTTTTTGTTGCATATACATACATATGGGTAATTGACTCCATGGCTGAGAACAAATCATGACAATCATATATCTGTTGTATTACACTCAGTATAGCTCCAATTACCAGTGGTTATAAAGTACTATATTACTCTCTGATCGTCCCTTATCTATCGTACGGAAATATTCTATGGGGAATTTTAGCAAACATCTACCAAACCTACTGCACCAGGCAACATGCTATGCATTAATATCAAACAAGAACCCGCGACATCAATCTCTACAGTCTATTTCACTATTCCAACTTATCTTATACACTAAAATTATTTGTGTGTTCCTTTAAGGAGCACAAGACTGAACTCGGGATACCTTATCCATAAAAGAAAAGATGCCTCAAGTTGTAGGTCAGAGAAAACACTGGACAACAACGTCATCAGAAATCCAAAACATTTACAAATTGGTAATCAGTACGTATGAAGAAGATAACCATTAAATTTTCAATGTCTGACAAATAAAGACATTTGAGTGAATATAATGAACATTTACAAAAGGTATACTAGGCTTCATACATAGAATTCAAAACATTTTTATCAAGTGACGTGACTTTAGAAGGAGACGAAAATGACTGTCTCGGCATACAGAGATGTATGGGTAACTTGCCAATTTGTTAAAACAGTATATTTGCAGGACTTATTGGCTTCCATTTACCAATTTCATGCTATGAGACTCTAAAAATAGGAAATTTGATTCTATGGGAATCGAAAGGATGTGCCACATCTACGTCATTCAGACCTAGTGGTGAGACATTTGAAGTAAGATCACATTAGATCACATAATTTTGAAATACAGAACTATAAATGTCAATCTTTAAAACTCATTAGTTGATATATAGGATCGTGTTCAGTGAAGTGAGAAATAACTATTCCGGGCCCTGGATCAGCCATTCGCTCTTCACCGACTTCCGATACACACATCCTCCTGTGCTGAAGAGGTCTCAAACTTTGGAATCATTCAACTTACTTTTTGCACTGCGAAAGAAAAACTACTTCAAAAATATTTTTTTTTTTCCGATTATGGTTTGCAAACCAAGCACAAACTCCAATCACCATACGTTAAAAAAATTTATAGTCGTCAAATAGCTAAAAAAAAATGCTTCTCCAAAGGTTGAAGTTTGTATGAGTCGCGCTGTATTTGATCTCTAATATTTTGTGACGTCAACAATTCCAAATATTTAATTGATACCGCAAGCGCATGGGACAATCGAATACACCATATAACAGTGGCATTTGGATTAATTTGACCGCGAGGATCTCTCATAATTGCACCCTTATTTATTCGAGCACAACAATGACATTCAAACAGCATCACCATTAAACGTTGTGGACGAAAGATCGATAATTCCAATCGCAAATAGTCTCCAAGGCTTTTAACAATCCCCGACAATAATTTAGCTGATTTATGGGGGACAGTCCGCATATTGAGTGGGACAGACGCAGGAAACAATATTATTCTAAGGGTCTCCTGAAAAAGAAAAACATATGTAGTGAGATTAATTTCATTGATCTTATTATGTTATAGAGGGATTCAATAACTTAGTTGGGTATTTATCAGATTATGAAACAATTGGCGAGTGGCCTATGCATATGGAATAATATTGAGGACCTGCAGTGAACTCAACGCCATCCCATAGACTGACTCGTACCAGTAGTTAATTTGTGGAATTTAAATGCTTGTGAATTTGAAATGCGCAGGACAACACCAACCACACAGGTATCCTCGTCTCAATCTGAAAAAAAACAAAACACAACAATACGCTATAATCATTAAATATCTTCATAATTTCAACATTATCTCATCATCATTTTGCTTTGGTCTCTAAATCGCTATTAACCTCACCATGATTATTAAACGGATAATTCAGTATTGGTCAAGACAATGTCAAAATTACTGAATTCTCAATATCATCATACTTTTAAGTGAAACGACTGTTCGGGGCACAACGCCGTCGCAAAGTACAGAACAGAGCCACGTATCTTGGCTTGAAATGTCGTCACACTGCAACCTCAACTCTACCCCCCAAAAATTTCAATTCGTAAATGTTATCAAACATCAGATATCTCATAAACATCAAAATCCACTGCCGTAATCGTCAAATACTCTCAAATATTTCCATTACTCAATTCATATTTCACAAACTCAACATCTCAATTATTACAACTTCATCATATCATCATCGTCATCAATATCATCATCATCTCACATAAATCAACATAGCACCATTTCTTGCCCCAGAAATGAAAAGACTGCAAAATTCTTGTTTCCGTATATATATTTGTATAACCGCTAAAATTCCATTGCTTTGAACAATCCAAATACAGTCAACTTTACTTCGTCCTATCGTGTTTGTGTTATCTGCAATGCAATTTATTGGCTGTCCACTGTCCCAATGTGTCGAGGAGAAAATGTTCCCATCGTCCTTGGACTTGGGGATTGGGTCCCATATGAACAACTCATACTAGGGCCAGTGCCTGCCGTCGTCACAGATAAAATGGATTATCCTATTGCCGTAATGTTAAAATGCCAAACATCATGTCTCGTCTAATGTCTATAAACCTTCTTTCTCAATATCCATAAAAAATCTCCAAATACCCTCTTCAATTTGCTACCGCCATTTTATACACTTCTGAGCGCTCCAGTTCCATAACATATACTTAGGTTGACTAGTAATTACACCATTCCAGAAAATTCTTGTGTTAATTGTCCATATTTATTTCTAAAATTCTGTCCGTAAATTACGCATGTATTGCATGTTGTCGCGACGCCCGTTACACGTGATGAGTCACAATTCTCGCCACATGGAAATCTGCGCTCAATCTTCATTTCACGAATTCATTTCTCTAATTTGTATTCAAATTCGATATCAAATATTTCATCACTCTTCATTTCTCCAATGGCTCATTACTTCCATTATTTGGACATGTCATTTTTCCATAGTTATCACGGACAGAGTACCCTGACATAGTGTAAATAGACCTTTATCCATGGCCAAAATCATCACTATACCTTAACCATCATTGGGAATTTCTAATCAATCACACAACGAATTATCTCCACTATTAATTCAATCTCAATTGGTTCAATGTTGTCTCTCCTAGTTTGTAAATTTTCTGAACGGAAAATACAATCCAGATAGTCAGTTTGTAGGTGAATTGCCACCTCACTAAAACGTAACCACCGCCCTCATTAATATACACATTAATCTACGAGGATAGGAGTAGAGGTCATTCATCCCTGGTGAGTCATTAATCTAATAAGTCTTGGAGCTTGTAAAACTTTTGGAGCTTGTCTTAAAATACGAACATTCTTCTCTGTAATTATTTCTTTATCGTCTACCGATAATTCATTTTCAGGAATCCACGTCCCAATTTTTTTAGTTGTCTGATCTGCGTATATCACATAGTAACGGATCTTCCCATTTTCATCTTTCTTCCCTTTGAAGCCATTCTCACTTGTCCTAACTTTATTTTGCAGTAACTCTTCATCAGTTGGCCTGGGTATCATGGATGTAACTATTTTCTTTCCCACGACATATCCTCGGTCCACAATCATTTCTTTGTTTTGAACTGGCTGCCTGACATTCTCAAAAAGTCCCAGATCATCTATTTGATCGGGTTGAATAATGTCTTGAGCCTGTTCGGTCTCGTCAACTTGGGGCGTAGGGATCACTCCTAAGCGTTTTGGTGGGCTCACTCTTTTATAATCATAAAATACACAGTTGTTTTACTTTCACTAGATCTATAATAATAGCGGTAGATTGGCTTTCTTCTCCACCCTCTATTTGATCTGCCAAAAGCCTTATTCTGGCTTTGATTTTGGTAATGTCCCTTACCTTGAGGGTGCCTATTTTGTACATTTCCATTTTGTCGATACCCCTGATAACACTCACTCGGTCTCTGATTATATTGATAACTCTGGTTTGGTTGCCGATTACCTTGATAAGGCCTTAATTGACATTGTCTGGTAAAATTTGGCAACCGATTTGCATTTCTAAAACATTGAGTGGAATAATGGCCCACTCGTCTGCACGTCACACATCGAAAAGTGGTAGGGTGTGGTTGCATACAACGAGGCGATTCGTCCACATACCTGCTTTGCACCGACTCTTTAAACTGATCGCCAGCTGTGCAGCGCGTTTGTAATTCGGTTCTGATTTCAGCTAGCTGTTCCTTAAGTTGGTCTATTTCGACCTTTAAATTAGCCTCATAGACATTGTCTAAACCTGCTATCTGTGGTTGTTTTGCCGATGTCATTTGAGTAGCCATTTCCGCTAACTTCGAACACTGTATAGTAGTTTCCAAATCAGCCGGATTCTGCATGATCACTTGGCACCCTATTTCAGGTCTCAAACCTCGGATAATCTGCAATTTAGTTACGTCATCCGTCTTCCCTAATCGGCAGGCCAGTGCGAGTACTGAGTCAATAAATGTACTCGTCGCCTGTGACGAACCTTGCTTTAAGGCATAGAAAGCGGTCTCCAAATTAAACATCTGTCTTATGTTTAAGTATTTATTTTCAAAAGCCTGGCGCAATCGTGGCCAGTCCTCGCGCTGAGCGTCGGGCAGATACATACACCAGATTTCCGCAGCATCTTTAGTTAAGAGCTGAAAATACTGTGCCTTTTGATCATCATGAATACCATTTAAATTCAAAAAGATTTCGAATTTCTGTAGCCAAAGCCGAGCGTCCTCATGCGCGCTGCCACTGAATTTTTCGGGGAGGGTGGCATTGATCATAGCCTTAGCTAATTCTTCGTTATGTACAAGATCTGCATTTATGATAACCTTATCAACAAGTTCATTTACCAAATCCTGATTATCAACTAATTCATCTACAAAAAGGTTATACTCAAATGGGTCGGCAAATTCTGGCTCGTCATCGCTATCAAGAGGTTCCTGGTCTAACACAGGATCTTCTAATGGTTCCCCAGCATTTTCTACTGGTTCTGCAAAATTTTCTAATGGTTCTCCAAGATTTTGTAAGAGCTCGTCAAGATTCTGTAAGGGCTCCCCAATATTTTCTAAGGGCTCATCAAGATTTTCTAATTGTCCCGGAAGATTTTCTAATTCTACCGGCTCGCCAAGATTCTGTAAGTGTTCCTCAGGTTCCTCTCCTTGAACTTCATTATTTATCACGGGTTCTTCAAATTCTTCCCCCTGAATTACATTATTTATCACATTATCATTCAGCAATATCTGCGGTGGGTCGTGCTCTACTTCCTGACCAAATTCAGGCTCTGGATGTATTACTCCCTGATTTATAGGAACCCCCTCGTCACGTACAACTATATCCTGTACATCTATTCTCCTAAACTCGGGACTATCTCTCCCATCATCACCAAACGCCACCCAGACAAAGTGAGAAATCATGATGGTTAAAATGAAAGAAGTAATTTCGAAAATTTTGCACGGCCACGGCAAAGACCGCCGAACCAATCCAACAAGTAATAAATAAGAAATCATGACTTATGGATTAAAACTAATCTTTAAAATTTGGTACGGTCACGGCAAAAATCGCAAACCAATCCACCATCTGCCCGAATAGGTTCTATCACCATGTGACAGCTTCGAGGTCTCCCTGAAAAGCCCCAAATTGGCTATATACGGAAGGCCAGAAGGCTCCGCATCACAAATTAACTCGCTTGGCAAAATACGGGGGTAACCAGTAATCGAGCGCTGTGGACAGTGAGGATATGGCTTAAACGATATCTGCCATGCCGTGTAGATACTCTGCTTTCAGATTAAATAAGTGAATAAGTCATTTTGTACGGTTTGTCAATGATTTCCCTTTTTACTGATACCAACACTGTTCTACTATCTTTACACACAATACCATAATATTAAAACATACATTTGTCATATACAATAAGTCACCCCTTTTAATCTAGGGTCATAACTGTAGCCCAAATATAATAAACCAAACTGACCTGTTCGTTAACAACTCCCTTTTTCTCTTGCATTTCTATCCAATTCCTTGCTTGTCCATTTTTGAAGACCTAGAAGTCTGTATAACTAGTTTACGTTTCAGCTGTTCCCGCTCAAGAGTCCGCT
>JAVTVY010021749.1:18070-94377 GCA_036873755.1 Hanleya hanleyi
GGTGGTGCTTGTTACCGTCTCTGGTCACGCTGCGTCATGGCCGCTGTGGAGTAATAGATCTTTGACGGATGTGATGAGGGCGTGCTGTTGGAGATCAAATACGACTTTTTTCTCCTTCTACCTTCGTGGCATGACGCTGACAGGTGACGACCTCTACTCCATCGGTCCCCAGGTAACAGCACAGAACGTGTTCAAGGGTCCGAGGCCAGCATGATAAAGTCCGGACAACAGATTGTAACCTGCTCCTAATGGTGAGTGTCTTTTCCTCTCTTTCCCTTTCGGAAAAAGCGGGCCGGGAGCATACTCATTATGAAGTATGAATAGCGCTAGTAGAGCGTATAGACCTTGGTCAACATTACGTTACCAATGACCTATGATCTCTTAGATGTAGGAGATTTTGTATTTCTATGCTGGCAAGTCACTGCTGTTCACTTTATCGCCTCCACTGTACGTTGGTTGTCCACCATCCTATATGTGGCATTCCATGCAATAAGTGAGAGTGAGGTAAGTTTTCAGCGCAAATAACAATTCTATAAGTAAATTTCATGTTATTATGCTAAATCTTGCCTCACTTCCAGTGATGCCCAGCCGCGTTCCCCTCTGGGTAACACAAATCTACGGTGTTGCTCGAAACAAAAATGCGGCTTGGGCGTTAGCTCTCTCGTGACTTGCAGTGCGAGAGCTGTGGGAGAAGTCATTTTTTTCCTCAGGGAGAATTCAGTGTAAACACAGAATGCAAATAAGTGGAAGTAAGGTAAGATTTAGCTTAATAACATGAAATTTACTTGTAAGATTTCCAAATTTCACTCCCAACACCCGTTTAAACCTGGTAAGCATTGCAACATCTGTCCTTTCATATACCGGTAATGGAGAACTGGTCTTGCATGGCGCTTTGGTAGTTTGACGATTGGGGTGAAAATATCGCTTAAAATCGTGTAGGCCTATACCATGTACAACGCTTGCTCCCCACCTTCTGTCGTTGACATCCGATATCTTGCTGAGACATATGCGACTGGTACATAGTTTATCTGATAAGTTAATCATCCAGCGAACACAATACGAAGCAGATATCGAGAAACAGATGCCATCCTCATCGCCAGAATTACCAACACTTTCAAACAATCGGGGGCAGAATCTACATAGCCTATTGTTGCGAAAAACGTATATCAGAATCTGTTAAACTCTTACTCCATCCATTAAAGATGAGAATCGCGGGACCTGCTGGGAGAGGGCAAACAACATTGATAGACAAGTTATGACGAGGAGTCGATAGTAATGTGGAACGTAGACTACAGAGAATCGTTAACTGTGGGAGGGCAATGTTTTTTATCGGGAAAAGCCTTGTTTCGCTGTCTTGATTCGGGAGGACTCTCGACCTCATTTAGATTGGGACTGGATCTGAGAAATTCTGAATGTTTGGATGCGAAGATAGACATTTGCTGGACATTCCAGGGGACCGGTTAATAGCCACTCGTTTTCGAGGATATAGCCCTGGGACAGGGCCTTTGTAATTTTAATAGGTACCCCCCCCTCCCATCCATGGGTATGTTGTCGAGATGGTTTATATATGGGAGGGATGGTATTTTTCTCCAAAAGAAGTAGGGTGGGGGGCTGAAAGCTCTAGGGGGGTTGGTGGAGATTTCACTTTGTGTGAATCTCACATTTCGATATTCGACGAGTCCCGGTACACAATAGCTGAACTTTCATAGCTTTATGTGACTAAATAATACACTTTTCAGTGGTGCATCCAACCTATAATCTGAACTACATATAGTTGGAATTAGCAAACTGACCACAGGTAAACAGGTCAAGTGGAGAATAAACAAATCTCCCTTCTCCTCTCCAGATACGGGTGATAGTTTTACCAGGTAGCACAGATATTTCTCACTCATGCACATGTACAACGTTAAAGGATTTTGTCTGAGTGAGGTGTACATGCAGACACTAAACCACCCTTTCACGAACATGCTGGCTGCCGCACAAGAGGAAGCTGTCCGCCAAGGAGTAGCGATCTCACATCATTTGGATCGGTTCCTTAAGGCTATCAAGGATGGCTTATTTTCCTTAGCGGTGGTCGAAAGTCAAGAACAGTTACAGGAGGGTATAAACCTCGTTCTCGACTACCAGAAGATAGCTTCCGGTGTTGTTGAAGAATTGCTGGTACACAACGCCTACATTTATTCTTTGCTGGTGTATTTAAGAAGAAAGGCCTAAATTCCTTTAATGCATGAATACACACCGAATGCAGCAAATAGACGACTGTTAGAGACTTCAACGGCGTCGTATTTACTGTTTGGTGATGCCGTGACCGAAGTTAAACCTGAGAAGTCACTTATTGGACACGACAGATCGACCAGCCAGTTCCAAGGTTGTTAAGTTTACACAGGAACAACGGCAAAAAATCCAACCAACGGACGATCCCAAGTTCTAAAACTGGGATAGGAAGAAGGGGCAAGGAGATATCCAAGCAGCCCAAACAACGTAAGTTTTGTTTTGGGCCATACCGGCTGGCTTCCGGTATGGCGGCAATAGTACTCAAACAGGAGGAATGGATTACCTCCCTGGGTGTAAGGGATGCTTATACGCATATCCCGATATTTCTGGGGGACAGGAAATACTTGAGATTCAAACGACACTTCCGCATGCAAGTACTTCCATTCGGTTTGTCAACCTTCCCCTGGGTGTACACAAGAACTTTTACACCAGTGGCACTAGTCCGGTGCAGTCTAGGTATAAAGTACCACTTTTATATCGGCGACTCACTGCTAAGGAATGTCTGCAAAGAGCAGTTAATCCAGGACACGCAGTTTGTCTTAAGGATACCGATATCTCTGAGTTATCTCCCGCACGAAGAGAAATCAGACTTAACTCCATCGCAAAAGGGCAATTTTCTGGGTGTGAATTACGATACGCTACAAGATCTCGCCAAATCCCCAGAAGATCGATGACAAGAGATTACGACACAGATACCACGGTTTCTCAAGTTATCTCGAGCCAGGGCTCTACACTTTGTTGCCATAGTCTTGAAGACAGCGCGAGACGTAATCAACGTCATAGAACATTATTGCAGAAACATGTAAGAAAGGGCTAAATCATTAAGTTACTCAAATTTATCGATACATATCGCATGCTGATAGCAAATACGACCGTAGCGTGCAAGATCTATGGCGGTAAGTTTCGTATCTTGTGTCTAATTCCGCTTAACCCGGGGCTAGTGTTCGTATGAACCTATGTATTTCAAGATCAGCATAGTGTTCATATGAACTTCACAACCCAAGCGTGATACTCTGGATAACGACTTTGCAACGTGTATTAGACCCGTGTACCAAAATGGTCGTCCCGTTTGCACCTCGAGCTGTCCAATTTCTGACTATACAGCATGGACTGCGAAGATATGCTGGTCATTCCAGTGGCGGCAGACCGAAAATCCGTTGGGAGATAAAGTAGCTACAGCGATTTTGCCGCGAGCGGCGGTGATACTAATTTTGTAAAAATATATGGGAGTAGGGAACAATGTGATCATTTGTGGTTAACTGGTTAATTCAAAACGAGAGCTGTTATATATCAAAATAAATGATTTTGACTGGAGAATGAAAATAATACAAAACATTAGAAATATTTCGACGTCACAATGACGTCATAATAACCCATCTCGATCCGGGAAAGGGAAAGCACGACCGTGACTAATCAATCTGACCTATTTCCAGAAGGGAACAGAATTATGAACCGAAACTTTCTGCCATCATATCTTATCATACTCATATGTCATTGTGAAGACGCTTAGTGACAAAGAATCATGACATCGCAAAGACAGGATTTGGGGGTTGGGATACACTTCCTCCTTTTAACATCGTCAAATCTAGGACTACTGTAACAAACTGTATATGGATGGAACGATGCCTCGCTGGCGTATCGGAATAAAGGACTTGGAAGAATTTTCGAGACTTGACGTCCTCATGATATCATAATAGCCTCATAATATACATTCATTTTCACCTATATTTAGTTCAGTTGAATACTTTACAAAACGAATAAGGCGCAACACGTCACTAATTGCAGAACAAGGGATCTCGATATTATGGAACAGAAAAAACATCCAGGTTTAAAATATCAGTCTTAGTGAACAGTGTTGCAGGAAAACATCGAAATTGAGAAAACAAAATGGTCACCACTCATACAATAAATCACCAATACTACCTGATTCAATGAGGATAGAATCCTGCTATATGGTTATTTTGGTGCATTTTCGGAATCCCGAAATATCATGGTATATATGAGAATGACATTAAATGCACAACAGGTGGGCATTCTGAGCAGTGGTGGTAATTATCATAAAAGTAGATAGGTAAACGACGGTTCATCGTCAGGTGATGTAATCTTTCAAGTAAAGATCATTGTTCATCATAGAAGAGTGCAGCATGATAAACATCGCCATGAAGCCATACTAAAATAGCGAGAATTCATCCAGGGTTTGACACACATGATATGTAAGAGTAGCTATCTAGTTCTATCGGAGGGTCCTGCTTGATATCGTTTACTATACCTTCGCAAACTATCACTAATGTTGAAATCTTTGCAAAAGTAATGTCATATCCTACCTCTATGGTATGCATAACTACATGTCACTAGACACTTTATGCTTACTTACACCAACATTTAATAAATGTACTGTATAAGTTGGAAACAAAAGGCATTCAGTTTATACATTACATGGGGTTGTTTATCTGTCTGTTGCTTCATTATACTATGCCTGGGAATATTACAGACAGACAATGGATAACGCAACAATACAAAAGCTATGTTTCCATGTCGAATCGTGCCTGTGTATCTCTGTTCTACTTTAGAGTGCGATCTCTCTAGCGTCCCCATATATCCAACAGTATACCCTTACGATATATGTCACATAATGACTCAGCACAAGGCTCTAATCAGCAAAATAATAAAAAAAACATGTAGTAGATTTTGAGAAGAATTCTCCAAGATAAATCTTTCTTCGATTGTTTATGCATCTTCGTGAGAGTGGATGTCACTGACCCAACGATTTCCTCTCTATTACTCGAAAGATGAACTTCATGAGTCTGCTCTAGAAAAGGAAGATGAAGTAGTTACTAGTAGAGTAAAACCAGTTGAGAACAGCCATATACTAGTACTCAGCTGCTATGATTTGCGTTCTGAACTTCGTCTGTTGAATCTAAAATGTAGGTATCCAATGTACCTCTTTCACTGTAGGAGTATATTACAATCTCTCTTGGTTAGGGAATGGATTTGAGGTGCACTGAAACAAATATAGTTCGCACAGGCCATATTGCGCCGTAACATGACTATATTAAAGTTCACAGAGTGTGAGCCTTGATCGATGATGTTCTAAGCAGTGCCAAATGATATACACCAAGGATCTGTCGACTTATTATTTTTTTTATTCATTCCTATCAGTCGGCCATCCAGGGTGCCTATGAAAGCTTTCATGTGGAGTCATATGGTTGCTTTCTAGTCGCCAGACGTCGTCAATTCCCCCCCCCCCCCCTATTGCATATAGCTCCAATCGAAGTGTTCATCTTATCTTCTCTGACACGTCTTTATTTGGATTTGTATATATTGTTTCACTCCATGACAATGTGGTGTGGCCTACTGTCATGTTCTTGTTCCATCGCCGCCCCCCCCCTCTCATTCATAGCTTGACAAATTGATTTTTTCTCTGATGTTTACTCGTTTCTTACAAGTGATGATCCTCATAAGCTGATGCGTATTGTAATATAGCAACATTTCTACATCAAAAGTCCCATAGTTTTTCGACAATTTGCTATAATGCCATTACTTCCTCTGATTTATGAAACCATATCCTCGATGAGATACATAGTATAGGGCAAAATGATCAAACAGCTGGGGCAGGTATACATGCCGTTTTAGTTTGGGTAAGAAAGACACAAACGAACAGGTATTTACTGAAATATGTCAACGAAGATATAGATAAGATGCATCGCGACAGGGCAATCATCAGTTATTCATACTTCCGAAATGCGAATCTAATCTACCTAACAGACATAGTTAATCAAAACGAAGAAACAGTATGTGTAGTTGTATATGCATGCAAAACAGATTGCAATGAACACAGCCATTGTTTTCTGACATATTATGTTACAAGCGTCTAGTCCGTCATTCATAATCCAGCCGTCGTCCATTAGAGAATATCCGCGTCCATAATCCAAAGACCTATTCCATTTCCATATAACAGTATTAGCACCAAATTCAAAAAGACAATCATTGTATACATAAACATAGGCTTGTTTCCTGCAAGAGAGAAGCGGTCAACAGTTTTCAATGATGCCGGTAAGACATCATGATGTTCCAAAAATATCAAATCCGTATCGCTGATCAGTATTCTTAATCCATAATATTCGTTAAAGTCGTCATCTAAAGAATGATGTATCTCAGTCACGCTTTGATTGTGACTGTTCATATGAGTACCATGAGGATCTTGAAGTACATGGGTTCATACGGCCCCTAGCCCCGGGTTAAGCGGAATTAGACACAAGTTACGAAACGTAGCGCCATAGATCTTGCACGCTACGTTCGTATTTTGCTATCAGCATGCGATATGTATCGCCAAATTTGAGAAACTTTGAGTGGAGGCGCTTGGTGGAATAGCCCTGTTTTATAAGTTTCTGCAACAATGTTTTGTGACGTTGATTAAAATCATCACATTTAACACAGGATCTAGCAAATGCTACTAAGCGAGATATGTATACGCCATATGCAGGTCCCACTGGAATATTACTGTCCAGAAAGGGATAGTTTACGATGTCGAAATTGTAATCATCTCTTTTGTCATAAAGTCGACGAGAGAGAATGCCCGCTTCATTTTTATAGAGATAGAGATCTAAATAAGATGTGCCTGTAGGGCTATCTGTAGTTTCCTTCAAACCCAGTGAAGGTGGATATATATCCTTCACTGCGTCATTTATATAGCGATTATCCACAGCGAGAAGGTCGTCTATATAGCGTTTGGTGAATGAGAAGGAACGGGCTTTGAATGGATCGGTTTTTGAAAGCGCCTGCATATAGTCATATTCATAAGAGAACAGATACAGGTCAGCCAACCCATTGGAATACCTATATGCTGCTGATATATTGTGTTGCCAAATTTCACATAGATATTTTTAATGAGAAATTCAAGCAATTCTATAAACAAAGAAACATCCCATGAATGATATCTCTTGTATGTAGTCGAGCTAAAGAATGCTTTATGGCTTCCGACATTAATATATCTACGATCAGTTTTCTTGAACACAGATACTATTAATGAACCTATACGGTCAATAGGGTCCTGATGAGGGATTGTAGTATAGAGAGTCGAGAAATCCCATGTGGATACATGTCTGTACGGTATGTGACCTTTAGCATCAAGTTCTTCCGTAAGACATTTTGAGTTTTTCAATATCCACATACATTCAACGCCAGAGTTCTTAGAAATAGTGGCGCAATACCTTTCCCAAAATGCTTTTACTTCCTGAAGGGCCCTCGTTAATAGGGTTGAAAGAAGCTTGGTGGTGCAGCTTCTAGAACCAGCTATGAATCTAGCTTTGTATGGTGATTTATGCATTTTGGGAGTCCAGTATATTTTTGGTATGTCGTTATGATTGGTTGGAAGACAAATACCTCTTTCCCTGAGAAACTTTTTGTGATTGTTAAATAAATCTTCCAGAGTAAATGCAGTTTGGGAGTAAGTAGACGTATTTGATGAAGATATGTCTACACTCAATTCTTTAACCAGCACCTGGTAATAGTAATATTTACATATGAATATTATATTATTCGGAGCTTTGTCTGCTGGGACTATGACGAATTTACTCTGGAGATTTGCTAGAACTTCTTGCTAATTGAGGTTTCTCAGTACTTGTTTTGCTTGGGGAAGAGTACTTCTGTCAATATGGCGGATTGTTTCAACGACCTTGCTCTTGGTGAGGTCCAGCCAATCAACGAGTACTGTAGGTTCAACTTTTTCTCGCTTAGACCAATCAATAACGTACTGTTCTAATGCAGACAGGACTATCTTCTGGTCGGCCTTCAGATTTATTCTTCTTGGCTCTCTATATTTAGGTTCTTCCATCAGGAGTAATTTCAGATCCTTATCACTCACCACATCAACGTCACCAGTCACAATATGTTTGCATGGTGTATAGATAAAGTTCGATAATTCACAATCACAACTATAGCCTCCTGACGTGTATAAGTTCCAGTCAAACTCCTTGACAGCATTGGAGTAATTGAATATTTTGGTGGCTATAGATTTAGTATACTTATATGAAATGCAAGGAGGTTCTGTGAACTTGAAATAGTCTGGTACAGCGTTGCGTACCTCTGGATCATTCAGGATTCGAGGTAAATTAATGATGTCCAGTCCTTTATCTAAGTAGTTGAGTTTCAAGAAAAGCCGATCTTGAGATGTTTCGATTATGTTCACTGGACCATACAACCGAAAATACGCTATATCTTGACATACTTTACTGATTTTTGATGGTATTATATTTCCTGAAGACGCAGATTGTTGTATATCTCTGGCTATTTGATTTAAAGCTCTCAGAGGTAACGCATACAGAACTGTACGTAAGCTATGTATACTATTGGGTGCGTTAGTTAAACCCACTAAGTAATTTAAAGTGATATGATCGTGAATCATCGGACTATTAAACTTTCGCCAACCATGGCTGCGTTGTCTCCGTTGATGGGGTTTAAATAGTTGGGTAATGTTGGATATATTTGAACGGCGGTTTGTAGCATTGCCGAACCCACTGACATTATCATTTAAACCAAACGGAAACACTGATCCAAGTTCTAGCATTCAGAATAATTCCCGCTCTCGGATTTTTCTCTCAAATCCAAAGGGGGAATCCTTAGTAGATGGATAGACGACGTCTATGATCTGAATACAAAAGTTATCCCAGCCATGGTCGGGTCCATGTCTACCTATAAGCAATTGCTTTTTCCTAACGGATTTTCTGTGACCGTTCACCCTAAGATGGAGTCTTTGGGTGGTCTTGCCAACATACTGTTGATCACACTTCTTACAGGAAACTAAATAAATACAGTTTGTAGTGGAACAACTAAGATCAACATACGAGTTGACAGAATATGAGTTACCAGTTAACGCGGAACTAAATGAAGCTGACGTATTAAAGAGTGGACACGTGAGACATCCACGATGTCCACACTTAGAAATTTTGAAATTATTACATGTAGAATTCGGTGCTAAACAATTATCAAGCGCAATATTACAAGGTTTGATGTCGTGGCCTTGCTTTGCTGTCAGAAATATATCTGCCATTTGGATTGAAAAAGGTCTTAGTGCATTTCAAACTATTAGAGACTCGGCCGAGAAACCTGCACTAAGGTTCCTCGGGTCTGTCTTAATATTATTTCTTTCTGGAGACTCAGCTGGCCTTTTCACCTCTGATCTAGTTTGCGCTGTTTGTTTCTAAATTGTAATATTATTGCTGATCTATTTTTGAAACTGTTTCTATCAAGTTCACCTACACTGATGGCCGTTCGTCTTACCCACATAATCTACTGATGTTGAACATTCGTTTCGCTATCTACTGTTATACATTAGGTCATTATTGGTTAATATTATCTCAACTGACTTACCAAGTCTTTTACATAAATTGAAATGTTGATGGCATTGCTTTCTCATTAATCTTTCTACCCTGATTGAGAGAGAATTTTGATGCTATGATTAGATTTTGCTGCTAGATTACATTTTTTAATTTTCAGTTAGCGATTTCCATGCACCAGATCCACAATGAGCTTGATACTTGTATGTTACATACGTTTCTGAATGTAAAACTTCGGTCAATCAAGTTGCAATAAATTTGCGGTTAAACAAAAAAAAAAAGACTGATGGATTAAGAACACTGATCAGCGATACGGATTTGATATTTTTGGAACATCATGATATCTTGCTGATATCATTGAAACTGTTGACCGCTACTGGCTCGCAGGAAATTAGCCTCGTTTTATGTATACTATGATTTATCCTTTTAACTTGGTACTAATGTTATTATATGAATGAGGTCTTTGGATTTTGGACGCGGAAATTCTTTAATGGATGACGGCTGAATATTGAATGACAGACTACACGCTTGTATTCAAGAGGGCGGCTAAAACTTCGCCCCTTAAATGATTTACTTCAATCACATGTGGGGCGAAGGACACTTGAGTCCCTGGATACCAGTCACGCATCTTGTCAAACAACGCCTCCAATGGTGGCAAGATCCACTTAACGTTATGCTGACTGTTTCCCTACTTCCGTTTCGTCCGACACATCTCCTGTTCTCGGACGCATCTATGTAAGGTTGGGGAGGCTACCTTGAGTCCAAGTCGACATCCGGGTTTTGGACGATCGAGGAACGCTTGTACTATATAAACGTGCTGGAGTTTATGGCAGTGACAATTGCTATACGCACGTGGGTGAGCATATTGACCGACAATAATCTACTGATAGCTACGGACAACACAACGGAATCAGATAATTTCCACAGAGTGGATGATTCACCCAGACATACTAAAAGAATGAGATCATGTCTGAGAGATGCCACACTGCGAAACAATCAAATGTCTCTGTTAATGTCTCCGGTCCCGGATCTGTTGGCGTTGGCAGTGGACGCTCTCTCGCGTTTTCGCCACCAGCAATTCTTGCGAAGGTACTCCAAAGGATCCACGAACACACCTGTGTCGTATATCTCATTGTTCAGTGGTGGCCAGCACGGCCTTGGTTCCCGGACCTACTGGATCTTCTTTTGAGCGTATCCAGATGACTCCCCCTGTGGCACAACCTATTGCGTCACACCGGGTCGTCGATTTACCATAGTCATCCGTGGCTGTTCCACTACCACGCGTGCAAGTGCTCATCGGACACCTTGCTCAGGTGAGATTTTCAGGGGAAGTTGGTCAAAGCATGGTACAATCAATCAGACCATCCTCTTCCGCGATATACCAATCAAAGTCAGCAGTCTTCGATATTTGATGTGTTGACAGGTATATCGATCCATCCAAAGCCACTATTCCCCAAATAGCACATTTTATTCTTTACGGATAGAGGCTTGTGACCGTCAACAGTAGAAGGTCACAGAGTAACCATTGCTCAACATAGTCTCCTGGGTACAGGCGTTAATCCCTCGACTGATCCGAATTTGACAGCGCTCATTAAATCGTTTAAGATCACGAATCAGTCAGGCCCTTCTAAATTACCGAAGTGGGACTTAGCCCTGATACTTAGTAAATTGCGAGAGGCACCTTTCGAGTCGATCAATACTATTGATTTCAAGCTGCTTTCGTACAAATTTTCGATTTTTATGGCTCTTGCTTCTGCAGCTGGTGCGTCAGAGCTCCATGCGCTCGATGTAAGGACAATCAGACAGTCAACGAACTCGAAATACGTAATACTTTCAACTGTTCCTGAGTTTGTGGCTAAGAATCAAGCTATATACGACAATATGTCTCGAAAGTTGATTATCCCAGCCTTATCTGATTTCCTGTCGTCTGGTCTAGAATCAGACAGGTCAATGTGTCCGATTCGGGCGTTTTCTTGTTAGATGTACCATAATAAGGGTTTAATCACTGGTAGGAGGCGATTGTTTATCCCTTTCGATCATAAAACTGAACAAGAAATTAGTAAAAATACTATTTCCAGCTGGCTCAGAAATACGATTAGACTAGCGTACTCGTCGGCTACGAATGGCGGGTGGTGCTTGTTACCGTCTCTGGTCACGCTGCGTCATGGCCGCTGTGGAGTAATAGATCTTTGACGGATGTGATGAGGGCGTGCTGTTGGAGATCAAATACGACTTTTTCCTCCTTCTACCTTCGTGGCATGACGCTGACAGGTGACGACCTCTACTCCATCGGTCCCCAGGTAACAGCACAGAACGTGTTCAAGGGTCCGAGGCCAGCATGATAAAGTCCGGACAACAGATTGTAACCTGCTCCTAATGGTGAGTGTCTTTTCCTCTCTTTCCCTTTCGGAAAAAGCGGGCCGGGAGCATACTCATTATGAAGTCTGAATAGCGCTAGTAGAGCGTATAGATCTTGGTCAACATTACGTTACCAATGACCTATGATCTCTTAGATGTAGGAGATTTTGTATTTCTATGCTGGCAAGTCACTGCTGTTCACTTTATCGCCTCCATTGTGCGTTGGTTGTCCACCATCCTATATGCGGCATTCCATGCAATAAGTGAGAGTGAGGTAAGTTTTCAGCGCAAATAACAATTCTATAAGTAAATTTCATGTTATTATGCTAAATCTTGCCTCACTTCCAGTGATGCCCAGCCGCGTTCCCCTCTGGGTAACACAAATCTACGGTGTTGCTCGAAACTAAAATGGGGCTTGGGCGTTAGCTCTCTCGTGACTTGCAGTGCGATAGCTGTGGGAGAAGTCATTTTTTTCCTCAGGGAGAATTCAGTGATCCAATAAGTGGAAGTAAGGTAAGATTTAGCTTAATAACATGAAATTTACTTGTAAGATTTCCAAATTTCACTCCCAACTCCCGTTTAAACCTGGTAAGCATTGCAACATCTGTCCTTTCATATACCGGTAATGGAGAACTGGTCTTGCATGGCGCTTTGGTGGTTTGACGATTGGGGTGAAAATATCGCTTAAAATCGTGTAGGCCTATACCATGTACAACGCTTGCTCCCCACGTTCTATAAGGTCGTTGACATCCGATATCTTGCTGAGACATATGCGAATGGTACATAGTTTATCTGATAAGCTAATCATCCAGCGAACACAATACGAAGCAGATATCGAGAAACAGATGACATCCTCATCGCCAGAATTAGCAACACTTTCAAACAATGGGGGCAGAATCTACATAGCCTATTGTTGCGAAAAACGTATATCAGAATCTGTTAAACTCTTACTCCATCCATTAAAGATGAGAATCGCGGGACCTGCTGGGAGAGGGAAAACCACATTGATAGACAAGTTATTACGAGGAGTCGATAGTAATGTGGAACGTAGACTACAGAGAATCGTTAACTGTGGGAGGGCAATGTTTTTTATCGGGAAAAGCCTTGTTTCGCTGTCTTGATTCGGGAGGATTCTCGACCTCATTTAGATTGGGACTGGATCTGAGAAATTCTGAATCTTTGGATGCGAAGATAGACATTTGCTGGGCAGTCCAGGGGACCGGTTAATAGCCACTCGTTTTCGAGGATATAGCCCTGGGACAGGGCCTTTGTAATTTTAATAGGTACCCCCCTCCCCCCACTCCCATCCATGGGTATGTTGCCGAGATGGTTTATATATGGGAGGGATGGTATTTTTCTCCAAAAGAAGTAGGGTGGGGGGCTGAAAGCTCTAGAGGGGTTGGTGGAGATTTCACTTTGTGTGAATCTCACATTTCGATATTCGACGAGTCCCGGTACACAATAGCTGAACTTTCATAGCTTTATGTGACTAAATAATACACTTTTCAGTGGTGCATCCAACTTATAATCTGAACTACATATAGTTGGAATTAGCAAACTGACCACAGGTAAACTGGGGAACTGCGATGATATTATCACAGAAATACACATATTATGTCTAAGTTTACACAGATCGTGACTGACATAATCTATGCTGTGTATTAATCAGTAACATGATAATCTATTAAATTCAAATTCAAGTGGAGAATAAACAAATCTCCCTTCTCCTCTCCAGATACGGGTGATAGTTTTACCAGTTAGCACAGATATTCTCACTCATGCACATGTACAACGTTAAAGGATTTTGTCTGAGTGAGGTGTACATGCAGACACTAAACCACCCGTTAACATCAATGTTCCTTTCACGAACATGCTGGCTGCCGCACAAGAGGAAGCTGTCCGCCAAGGAGTAGCGATCTCACATCATTTGGATCGGTTCCTTAAGGCTATCAAGGATGGCTTATTTTCCTTAGCGGTGGTCGAAAGTCAAGAACAGTTACAGGAGGGTATAAACCTCGTTCTCGACTACCAGAAGATAGCTTCCGGTGTTGTTGAAGAATTGCTGGTACACAACGCCTACATTTATTCTTTGCTCGTGTATTTAAGAAGAAAGGCCTAAATTCCTTTAATGCATGAATACACACCGAATGCAGCAAAGAGACGACTGTTAGAGACTTCAACGGCGTCGTATTTACTGTTTGGTGATGCCGTGACCGAAGTTAAACCTGAGATGTCACGTATTGGACACGACAGATCGAACAGCCAGTTCCAAGGTTGTTAAGTTTACACAGGAACAACGGCAAAAAACCCAACCAACGGACGATCCCAAGTTCTAAAACTGGGATAGGAAGAAGGGGCAAGGAGATATCCAAGCAGCCCAAACAACGTAAGTTTTGTTTTGGGCCATACCGGCTGGCTTCCGGTATGGCGGCAACAGTACTCAAACAGGAGGAATGGATTACCTCCCTGGATGTAAGGGATGATTATACGCATATCCCGATATTTCTGGCGGACAGGAAATACTTGAGATTCAAACGACACTTCCGAATGCAAGTACTTCCATTCGGTTTGTCAACCTTCCCCTGGGTGTACACAAGAACTTTTACACCAGTGGCACTAGTCCGGCGCAGTCTAGGTATAAAGTACCACTTTTATATCGGCGACTCACTGCTAAGGAATGTCTGCAAAGAGCAGTTAATCCAGGACACGCAGTTTGTCTTAAGGATACCGATATCTCTGAGTTATCTCCCGCACGAAGAGAAATCAGAATTAACTCCATCGCAAAAGGGCAATTTTCTGGGTGTGAATTACGATACGCTACAAGATCTCGCCAAATCCCCAGAAGATCGATGACAAGAGATTACGACACAGATACCACGGTTTCTCAAGTTATCTCGAGCCAGGGCTCTACACTTTGTTGCCATAGTCTTGAAGACAGCGCGGGACGTAATCAACGTCATAGAACATTATTGCAGAAACATGTAAGAAAGGGCTAAATCATTAAGTTACTCAAATTTATCGATACATATCGCATGCTGATAGCAAATACGACCGTAGCGTGCAAGATCTATGGCGGTAAGTTTCGTATCTTGTGTCTAATTCCGCTTAACCCGGGGCTAGTGTTCGTATGAACCTATGTATTTCAAGATCAGCATAGTGTTCATATGAACTTCACAACCCAAGCGTGATACTCTGGATAACGACTTTGCAACGTGTATTAGACCCGTGTACCAAAATGGTCGTCCCGTTTGCACCTCGAGCTGTCCAATTTCTGACTATACAGCATGGACTGCGAAGATATGCTGGTCATTCCAGTGGCGGCAGACCGAAAATCCGTTGGGACATAAAGTAGCTACAGCGATTTTGCCGCGAGCGGCGGTGATACTAATTTTGTAAAAATATATGGGAGTAGGGAACAATGTGATCATTTGTGGTTAACTGGTTAAATCAAAGCGAGAGCTGTTATATATCAAAATAAATGATTTTGACTGGAGAATGAAAATAATACAAAACATTAGAAATATTTCGACGTCACAATGACGTCATAATAACCCATCTCGGTCCGGGGAAGGGGAAACACGACCGTGACTAATCAATCTGACCTATTTCCAGAAGGGAACAGAATTATGGACCGAAACTTTCAGCCATCATATCTTATCATACTCATATGTCATTGTGAAGACGCTTAGTGACAAAGAATCATGACATCGCAAAGACAGGATTTGGGGGTTGGGATACACTTCCTCCTTTTAACATCGTCAAATCTAGGACTACTGTAACAAACTGTATATGGATGGAACGATGCCTCGCTGGCGTATCGGAATAAAGGATTTGCAAGAATTTTCGAGACTTGACGTCCTCATGATATCATAATAGCCTCATAATATACATTCATTTTCACCTATATTTAGTTCAGTTGAATACTTTACAAAACGAATAAGGCGCAACCCGTCACTAATTGCAGAACAAGGGATCTCGATATTATGGAACAGAAAAAACACCCAGGTTTAAAATATCAGTCTTAGTGAACAGTGTTGCAGGAAAACATCGAAATTGAGAAAACAAAATGGTCACCACTCATACAATAAATCACCAATACTACCTGATTCAATGAGGATAGAATCCTGCTATATGGTTATTTTGGTGCATTTTCGGAATCCCGAAATATCATGGTATATATGAGAATGACATTAAATGCACAACATGTGGGCATTCTGAGCAGTGGTGGTAATTATCATAAAAGTAGATAGGTAAACGACGGTTCAGCGTCAGGTGATGTAATCTTTCAAGTAAAGATCATTGTTCATCATAGAAGAGTGCAGCTTGATAAACACTGCCATGAAGCCATACTAAAATAACGAGAATTCATCCAGGGTTTGACACACATGATATGTAAGAGTAGCTATCTAGTTCTATCGGAGGGTCCTGCTTGATATCGCTTACTATACCTTCGCAAACTATCACTAATGTTGAAATCTTTGCAAAAGTAATGCCATATCCTACCTCTATGATATGCATAACTACATGTCACTAGACACTTTATGCTTACTTTCACCAACATTTAATGAATGTACTGTATAAGTTGGGACCAAAAGGCATTCAGTTTATACATTACATGGGGTTGTTTATCTGTCTGTCGCTTCATTATACTATGCCTGGGAATATTACAGACAGACAATGGATAACGCAACAATACAAAAGCTATGTTTCCATGTCGAATCGTGCCTGTGTATCTCTGTTCTACTTTAGAGTGCGATCTCTCTAGCGTCCCCATATATCCAACAGTATACCCCTACGATATATATCACAGAATGACTCCGCACAAGGCTCTAATCAGCAAAATAAAAAAGAACATGTAGTAGATTTTGAGAAGAATTCTCCAAGATAAATCTTTCTTCATCGATTGTTTGTGCATTTTCGTGAGAGTGGATGTCACTGACCCAACGATTTCCTCTCTATTACTCGAAAGATGAACTTCATGAGTCTGCTCTAGAAAAGGAAGATGAAGTAGTTACTAGTAGAGTAAAACCAGTTGAGAACAGCCATATACTAGTATTCAGCTGCTATGATTTGCGTTCTGAACTTCGTCTGTTGAATCTAAAATGTAGGTATCCAATGTACCTCTTTCACAGTAGGAGTATATTACAATCTCTCTTGGTTAGGGAATGGATTTGAGGTGCACTGAAACAAATATAGTTCGCACAGGCCATATTGCGCCGTAACATGACTATATTAAAGGTCACAGAGTGTGAGCCTTGATCGATGATGTTTCTAAGCAGTGCCAAATGATATACACAAAGGGTCTGTCGACTTATTATTTTTTTATTCATTCCTATCAGTCGGCCATCCAGGATGCCTATGAAAGCTTTCATGTGGAGTCATATGGTTGCTTTCTAGTCGCCAGACGTCGTCAATTCCCCCCCCCCCTCTTGCATATAGCTCCAATCGAAGTGTTCATCTTATATCTTCTCTGACACGTCTTTATTTGGATTTGTATATATTGTTTCACTCCATGACAATGTGGTGTGGCCTACTGTCATGTTCTTGTTCCATAGTCCCCCCCCCCTCATTCATAGCTCGACCAATTGATTTTTTCTCTGGTGTTTACTCGTTTCTTACAAGTGATGATCCTCATAAGCTGATGCGTATTGTAATATAGCAACATTTCTACATCAAAAGTCCCATAGTATTTCGACAATTTGCTATAATGCCATTACTTCCTCTGATTTACAAAACCATATCCTCGATGAGATACATAGTATGGGGTAAAATGATCAAACAGCTGGGGCAGGTATACATGCCGTTTTAGTTTGGGTAAGAAAGACACAAACGAACAGGTATTTACTGAAATATGTCAACGAAGATATAGATAAGATACATCGCGACAGGGCAATCATCAGTCATTCATACTTCCGAAATGCGAATCTAATCTACCTAACAGAGATAGTTAATCAAAAGGAAGAAACAGTATGTGTAGTTGTATATGCATGCAAACAGATGGCAATGAACACAACCATTGTTTTCTGACATATTATGTGTCTTTCTGGAGACTCAACTGGCCTTTTCACCTCTGATCTAGTTTGCGCTGTTTGTTTCTAAATTGTAATATTATTGCTGATCTATTTTTAAAACTATTCCTATCAAGTTCACCTACACTGATGGCCGTTCGTCTTACCCACATAATCTACTGATGTTGAACATTCGTTTCGCTATCTACTGTTATACATTAGGTCATTATTGGTTAATATTATCTCAACTGACTTACCAAGTCTTTTACATAAATTGAAATGTTGATGCTTTCTCATTAATCTTTCTACCCTGATTGAGAGAGAATTTTGATGCTATGATTAGATTATGCTGCTAGATTGCATTCTTTAATTTTCAGTTAGCGATTTCCATGCACCAGATCCACAATGATCTTGATACTTGTATGTTACATACGTTTCTGAATATAATACTTCTGTCAATCAAGTTGCAATAAATTTGCGGTTAAACAAAAAAAAGACTGATGGATTAAGAATACTGATCAGCGATACGGATTTGATATTTTTGGAACATCATGATGTCTTGCTGACATCATTGAAACTGTTGACCGCTACTGGCTCGCAGGAAATTAGCCTCGTTTTATGTATACTATGATTTATCCTTTTAACTTGGTACTAATGTTATTATATGAATTAGGTCTTTGGATTTTGGACGCGGAAATTCTTTAATGGATGACGGCTGAATATTGAATGACAGACTACACGCTTGTATTCAAGAGGGCGGCTAAAACTTCGCCCCTTAAATGATTTACTTCAATCACATGTGGGGCGAAGGACACTTGAGTCCTTGGATACTAGTCACGCATCTTGTCAAACAACGCCTCCAATGGTGGCAAGATCCACTTAACGTTATGCCGGGTGTTTCCCTACTTCCGTTTCGTCCGACACATCACCTGTTCTCGGACGCATCTATGTAAGGTTGGGGAGCCCACCTTGAGTCCAAGTCGACATCCGGGTTTTGGACGATCGAGGAACGCTTGTACTATATAAACGTGCTGGAGTTTATGGCAGTGACAAATGCTATACGCACGTGGGTGAGCATATTGACCGACAATAATCTACTGATAGCTACGGACAACACAACGGAATCAGATAATTTCCACAGAGTGGATGATTCACCCAGACATACTAACAGAATGAGATCATGTCTGAGAGATGCCACACTGCGAAACAATCAAATGTCCCTGTTAATGTCTCCTGTCCCAGATCTGTTGGCGTTGGCAGTGGACGCTCTCTCGCGTTTTCGCCACCAGCAATTCTTGCGAAGGTACTCCAAAAGATCCACGAACACACCTGTGTCGTATATTTCATTGTTCAGTGGTGGCCAGCACGGCCTTGGTTCCCGGACCTACTGGATCTTCTTTTGAGCGTATCCAGATGACTCCCCCTGTGGCACAACCTATTGCGTCACACCGGGTCGTCGATTTACCATAGTCATCCGTGGCTGTTCCACTACCACGCGTGCAAGTGCTCATCGGACACCTTGCTCAGGTGAGATTTTCAGGGGAAGTTGGTCAAAGCATGGTACAATCAATCAGACCATCCTCTTCCGCGGTATACCAATCAAAGTCAGCAGTCTTCGATATTTGATGTGTTGACAGATATATCGATCCATCCAAAGCCAGTATTCCCCAAATAGCACATTTTATTCTTTACGGATAGAGGCTTGTGACCGTCAACAGTAGAAGGTCACAGAGTAACCATTGCTCAACATATTCTCCTGGGTACGGGCGTTAATCCCTCGACTGATCCGAATTTGACAGCGCTCATTAAATCGTTTAAGATCACGAATCAGTCAGGCCCTTCTAAATTACAGAAGTGGGACTTAGCCCTGATACTTAGTAAATTGCGAGAGGCACCTTTCGAGTCGATCAATACTATTGATTTCAAGCTGCTTTCGTACAAATTTTCGATTTTTATGGCTCTTGCTTCTGCAGCTGGTGCGTCAGAGCTCCATGCGCTCGATGTAAGGACAATCAGACAGTCAACGAACTCGAAATACGTAATACTTTCAACTGTCCCCGAGTTTGTGGCTAAGAATCAAGCTATATACGACAATATGTCTCGAAAGTTGATTATCCCAGCCTTATCTGATTTCCTGTCGTCTGGTCTAGAATCTGACAGGTCAATGTGTCCGATTCGGGCGTTTGCTTTTTACATGTACCATAATAAGGGTTTAATCACTGGTAGGAGGCGA
Source organism: Hanleya hanleyi (assembly GCA_036873755.1). NCBI lineage: Eukaryota > Metazoa > Mollusca > Polyplacophora > Lepidopleurida > Hanleyidae > Hanleya > Hanleya hanleyi. The sequence goes on from JAVTVY010021749.1 coordinate 38,278, forward strand.
TTGTTTATCCCTTTCGATCATAAAACTGAACAAGAAATTAGTAAAAATACTATTTCCAGCTGGCTCAGAAATACGATTAGACTAGCGTACTCGTCGGTTACGAATGGCAGGTGGTGCTTGTTACCGTCTCTGGTCACGCTGTGTCATGGCCGCTGTGGAGTAATAGATCTTTGACGGATGTGATGAGGGCGTGCTGTTGGAGATCAAATACGACTTTTTTCTCCTTCTACCTTCGTGGCATGACGCTGACAGGTGACGACCTCTACTCCATCGGTCCCCAGGTAACAGCACAGAACGTGTTCAAGGGTCCGAGGCCAGCATGATAAAGTCCGGACAACAGATTGTAACCTGCTCCTAATGGTGAGTGTCTTTTCCTCTCTTTCCCTTTCGGAAAAAGCGGGCCGGGAGCATACTCATTATGAAGTATGAATAGCGCTAGTAGAGCGTATAGACCTTGGTCAACATTACGTTACCAATGACCTATGATCTCTTAGATGTAGGAGATTTTGTATTTCTATGCTGGCAAGTCACTGCTGTTCACTTTATCGCCTCCACTGTACGTTGGTTGTCCACCATCCTATATGTGGCATTCCATGCAATAAGTGAGAGTGAGGTAAGTTTTCAGCGCAAATAACAATTCTATAAGTAAATTTCATGTTATTATGCTAAATCTTGCCTCACTTCCAGTGATGCCCAGCCGCGTTCCCCTCTGGGTAACACAAATCTACGGTGTTGCTCGAAACAAAAATGCGGCTTGGGCGTTAGCTCTCTCGTGACTTGCAGTGCGAGAGCTGTGGGAGAAGTCATTTTTTTCCTCAGGGAGAATTCAGTGTAAACACAGAATGCAAATAAGTGGAAGTAAGGTAAGATTTAGCTTAATAACATGAAATTTACTTGTAAGATTTCCAAATTTCACTCCCAACACCCGTTTAAACCTGGTAAGCATTGCAACATCTGTCCTTTCATATACCGGTAATGGAGAACTGGTCTTGCATGGCGCTTTGGTAGTTTGACGATTGGGGTGAAAATATCGCTTAAAATCGTGTAGGCCTATACCATGTACAACGCTTGCTCCCCACGTTCTATAAGGTCGTTGACATCCGATATCTTGCTGAGACATATGCGACTGGTACATAGTTTATCTGATAAGCTAATCATCCAGCAAACACAATACGAAGCAGATATCGAGAAACAGATGCCATCCTCATCGCCAGAATTACCAACACTTTCAAACAATCGGGGGCAGAATCTACATAGCCTATTGTTGCGAAAAACGTATATCAGAATCTGTTAAACTCTTACTCCATCCATTAAAGATGAGAATCGCGGGACCTGCTGGGAGAGAGAAAACCACATTGATAGACAAGTTATTACGAGGAGTCGATAGTAATGTGGAACGTAGACTACAGAGAATCGCTAACTGTGGGAGGGCAATGTTTTTTATCGGGAAAAGCCTTGTTTCGCTGTCTTGATTCGGGAGGATTCTCGACCTCATTTAGATTGGGACTGGATCTGAGAAATTCTGAATCTTTGGATGCGAAGATAGACATTTGCTGGACATTCCAGGGGACCGGTTAATAGCCACTCGTTTTCGAGGATATAGCCCTGGGACAGGGCCTTTGTAAATTTAATAGGTACCCCCCCCCCTCCCATCCATGGGTATGTTGCCGAGATGGTTTATATATGGGAGGGATGGTATTTTTCTCCAAAAGAAGTAGGGTGGGGAGCTGAAAGCTCTAGGGGGGTTGGTGGAGATTTCACTTTGTGTGAATCTCACATTTCGATATTCGACGAGTCCCGGTACACAATAGCTGAACTTTCATAGCTTTATGTGACTAAATAATACACTTTTCAGTGGTGCATCCAACCTATAATCTGAACTACATATAGTTGGAATTAGCAAACTGACCACAGGTAAACAGGTCAAGTGGAGAATAAACAAATCTCCCTTCTCCTCTCCAGATACGGGTGATAGTTTTACCAGGTAGCACAGATATTTCTCACTCATGCACATGTACAACGTTAAAGGATTTTGTCTGAGTGAGGTGTACATGCAGACCCTAAACCACCCTTTCACGAACATGCTGGCTGCCGCACAAGAGGAAGCTGTCCGCCAAGGAGTAGCGATCTCACATCATTTGGATCGGTTCCTTAAGGCTATCAAGGATGGCTTATTTTCCTTAGCGGTGGTCGAAAGTCAAGAACAGTTACAGGAGGGTATAAACCTCGTTCTCGACTACCAGAAGATAGCTTCCGGTGTTGTTGAAGAATTGCTGGTACACAACGCCTACATTTATTCTTTGCTCGTGTATTTAAGAAGAAAGGCCTAAATTCCTTTAATGCATGAATACACACCGAATGCAGCAAAGAGACTACTGTTAGAGACTTCAACGGCGTCGTATTTATTGTTTGGTGATGCCGTGACCGAAGTTAAACCTGAGAAGGCACGTATTGGACACGACAGATCGAACAGCCAGTTCCAAGGTTGTTAAGTTTACACAGGAACAACGGCAAAACACCCAACCAACGGACGATCCCAAGTTCTAAAACTGGGATAGGAAGAAGGGGCAAGGAGATATCCAAGCAGCCCAAACAACGTAAGTTTTGTTTTGGGCCATACCGGCTGGCTTCCGGTATGGCGGCAACAGTACTCAAACAGGAGGAATGAATTACCTCCCTGGATGTAAGGGATGCTTATACGCATATCCCGATATTTCTGGCGGACAGGAAATACTTGAGATTCAAACGACACTTCCGAATGCAAGTACTTCCATTCGGTTTGTCAACCTTCCCTGGGTGTACACAAGAACTTTTACACCAGTGGCACTAGTCCGGCGCAGTCTAAGTATAAAGTACCACTTTTATATCGGCGACTCACTGCTAAGGAATGTCTGCAAAGAGCAGTTAATCCAGGACACGCAGTTTGTCTTAAGGATACCGATATCTCTGAGTTATCTCCCGCACGAAGAGAAATCAGACTTAACTCCATCGCAAAAGGGCAATTTTCTGGGTGTGAATTACGATACGCTACAAGATCTCGCCAAATCCCCAGAAGATCGATGACAAGAGATTACGACACAGATACCACGGTTTCTCAAGTTATCTCGAGCCAGGGCTCTACACTTTGTTGCCATAGTCTTGAAGACAGCGCGGGACGTAATCAACGTCATAGAACATTATTGCAGAAACATGTAAGAAAGGGCTAAATCATTAAGTTACTCAAATTTATCGATACATATCGCATGCTGATAGCAAATACGACCGTAGCGTGCAAGATCTATGGCGGTAAGTTTCGTATCTTGTCTCTAATTCCGCTTAATCCGGGGCTAGTGTTCGTATGAACCTATGTATTTCAAGATCAGCATAGTGTTCATATGAACTTCACAACCCAAGCGTGATACTCTGGATAACGACTTTGCAACGTGTTTTAGACCCGTGTACCAAAATGGTCGTCCCGTTTGCACCTCGAGCTGTCCAATTTCTGACTATACAGCATGGACTGCGAAGATATGCTGGTCATTCCAGTGGCGGCAGACCGAAAATCCGTTGGGAGATAAAGTAGCTACAGCGATTTTGCCGCGAGCGGCGGTGATACTAATTTTGTAAAAATATATGGGAGTAGGGAACAATGTGATCATTTGTGGTTAACTGGTTAAATCAAAACGAGAGCTGTTATATATCAAAATAAATGATTTTGACTGGAGAATGAAAATAATACAAAACATTAGAAATATTTCGACGTCACAATGACGTCATAATAACCCATCTCGGTCCGGGGAAGGGAAAGCACGACCGTGACTAATCAATCTGACCTATTTCCAGAAGGGAACAGAATTATGAACCGAAACTTTCTGCCATCATATCTTATCATACTCATATGTCATTGTGAAGACGCTTAGTGACAAAGAATCATGACATCGCAAAGACAGGATTTGGGGGTTGGGATACACTTCCTCCTTTTAACATCGTCAAATCTAGGACTACTGTAACAAACTGTATATGGATGGAACGATGCCTCGCTGGCGTATCGGAATAAAGGACTTGGAAGAATTTTCGAGACTTGACGTCCTCATGATATCATAATAGCCTCATAATATACATTCATTTTCACCTATATTTAGTTCAGTTGAATACTTTACAAAACGAATAAAGGCGCAACACGTCACTAATTGCAGAACAAGGGATCTCGATATTATGGAACAGAAAAAACATCCAGGTTTAAAATATCAGTCTTAGTGAACAGTGTTGCAGGAAAACATCGAAATTGAGAAAACAAAATGGTCACCACTCATACAATAAATCACCAATACTACCTGATTCAATGAGGATAGAATCCTGCTATATGGTTATTTTGGTTCATTTTCGGAATCTCGAAATATCATGGTATATATGAGAATGACATGAAATGCACAACAGATTGGCATTCTGAGCAGTGGTGGTAATTATCATAAAAGTAGATAGGTAAACGACGGTTCAGCGTCAGGTGATGTAATCTTTCAAGTAAAGATCATTGTTCATCATAGAACAGCATGATAAACACTGCCATGAAGCCATACTAAAATAACGAGAATTCATCCAGGGTTTGACACACATGATATGTAAGAGTAGCTATCTAGTTCTATCGGAGGGTCCTGCTTGATATCGTTTACTATACCTTCGCAAACTATCACTAATGTTGAAATCTTTGCAAAAGTAATGTCATATCCTACCTCTATGATATGCATAACTACATGTCACTAGACACTTTATGCTTACTTACACCAACATTTAATGAATGTACTGTATAAGTTGGGACCAAAAGGCATTCAGTTTATACATTACATGGGGTTGTTTATCTGTCTGTCGCTTCATTATACTATGCCTGGGAATATTACAGACAGACCATGGATAACGCAACAATACAAAAGCTATGTTTCCATGTCGAATCGTGCCTGTGTATCTCTGTTCTACTTTAGAGTGCGATCTCTCTAGCGTCCCCATATATCCAACAGTATACCCCTACGATATATATCACAGAATGACTCCGCACAAGGCTCTAATCAGCAAAATAAAAAAGAACATGTAGTAGATTTTGAGAAGAATTCTCCAAGATAAATCTTTCTTCATCGATTGTTTGTGCATTTTCGTGAGAGTGGATGTCACTGACCCAACGATTTCCTCTCTATTACTCGAAAGATGAACTTCATGAGTCTGCTCTAGAAAAGGAAGATGAAGTAGTTACTAGTAGAGTAAAACCAGTTGAGAACAGCCATATACTAGTATTCAGCTGCTATGATTTGCGTTCTGAACTTCGTCTGTTGAATCTAAAATGTAGGTATCCAATGTACCTCTTTCACAGTAGGAGTATATTACAATCTCTCTTGGTTAGGGAATGGATTTGAGGTGCACTGAAACAAATATAGTTCGCACAGGCCATATTGCGCCGTAACATGACTATATTAAAGGTCACAGAGTGTGAGCCTTGATCGATGATGTTTCTAAGCAGTGCCAAATGATATACACAAAGGGTCTGTCGACTTATTATTTTTTTATTCATTCCTATCAGTCGGCCATCCAGGATGCCTATGAAAGCTTTCATGTGGAGTCATATGGTTGCTTTCTAGTCGCCAGACGTCGTCAATTCCCCCCCCCCCTCTTGCATATAGCTCCAATCGAAGTGTTCATCTTATATCTTCTCTGACACGTCTTTATTTGGATTTGTATATATTGTTTCACTCCATGACAATGTGGTGTGGCCTACTGTCATGTTCTTGTTCCATAGCCCCCCCCCCCCCTCATTCATAGCTCGACAAATTGATTTTTTCTCTGGTGTTTACTCGTTTCTTACAAGTGATGATCCTCATAAGCTGATGCGTATTGTAATATAGCAACATTTCTACATCAAAAGTCCCAAAGTATTTCGACAATTTGCTATAATGCCATTACTTCCTCTGATTTACGAAACCATATCCTCGATGAGATACATAGTATGGGGTAAAATGATCAAACAGCTGGGGCAGGTATACATGCCGTTTTAGTTTGGGTAAGAAAGACACAAACGAACAGGTATTTACTGAAATATGTCAACGAAGATATAGATAAGATACATCGCGACAGGGCAATCATCAGTCATTCATACTTCCGAAATGCGAATCTAATCTACCTAACAGAGATAGTTAATCAAAAGGAAGAAACAGTATGTGTAGTTGTATATGCATGCAAACAGATGGCAATGAACACAACCATTGTTTTCTGACATATTATGTGTCTTTCTGGAGACTCAACTGGCCTTTTCACCTCTGATCTAGTTTGCGCTGTTTGTTTCTAAATTGTAATATTATTGCTGATCTATTTTTAAAACTATTCCTATCAAGTTCACCTACACTGATGGCCGTTCGTCTTACCCACATAATCTACTGATGTTGAACATTCGTTTCGCTATCTACTGTTATACATTAGGTCATTATTGGTTAATATTATCTCAACTGACTTACCAAGCCTTTTACATAAATTGAAATGTTGATGCTTTCTCATTAATCTTTCTACCCTGATTGAGAGAGAATTTTGATGCTATGATTAGATTTTGCTGCTAGATTGCATTCTTTAATTTTCAGTTAGCGATTTCCATGCACCAGATCCACAATGAGCTTGATACTTGTATGTTACATATGTTTCTGAATATAATACTTCTGTCAATCAAGTTGCAATAAATTTGTGGTTAAACAAAAAAAAGACTGATGGATTAAGAATACTGATCAGCGATACGGATTTGATATTTTTGGAACATCATGATGTCTTGCTGACATCATTGAAACTGTTGACCGCTACTGGCTCGCAGGAAATTAGCCTCGTTTTATGTATACTATGATTTATCCTTTTAACTTGGTACTAATGTTATTATATAAATTAGGTCTTTGGATTTTGGACGCGGAAATTCTTTAATGGATGACGGCTGAATATTGAATGACAGACTACACGCTTGTATTCAAGAGGGCGGCTAAAACTTCGCCCCTTAAATGATTTACTTCAATCACATGTGGGGCGAAGGACACTTGAGTCCTTGGATACTAGTCACGCATCTTGTCAAACAACGCCTCCAATGGTGGCAAGATCCACTTAACGTTATGCCGGGTGTTTCCCTACTTCCGTTTCGTCCGACACATCACCTGTTCTCGGACGCATCTATGTAAGGTTGGGGAGCCCACCTTGAGTCCAAGTCGACATCCGGGTTTTGGACGATCGAGGAACGCTTGTACTATATAAACGTGCTGGAGTTTATGGCAGTGACAAATGCTATACGCACGTGGGTGAGCATATTGACCGACAATAATCTACTGATAGCTACGGACAACACAACGGAATCAGATAATTTCCACAGAGTGGATGATTCACCCAGACATACTAACAGAATGAGATCATGTCTGAGAGATGCCACACTGCGAAACAATCAAATGTCCCTGTTAATGTCTCCTGTCCCAGATCTGTTGGCGTTGGCAGTGGACGCTCTCTCGCGTTTTCGCCACCAGCAATTCTTGCGAAGGTACTCCAAAAGATCCACGAACACACCTGTGTCGTATATTTCATTGTTCAGTGGTGGCCAGCACGGCCTTGGTTCCCGGACCTACTGGATCTTCTTTTGAGCGTATCCAGATGACTCCCCCTGTGGCACAACCTATTGCGTCACACCGGGTCGTCGATTTACCATAGTCATCCGTGGCTGTTCCACTACCACGCGTGCAAGTGCTCATCGGACACCTTGCTCAGGTGAGATTTTCAGGGGAAGTTGGTCAAAGCATGGTACAATCAATCAGACCATCCTCTTCCGCGGTATACCAATCAAAGTCAGCAGTCTTCGATATTTGATGTGTTGACAGATATATCGATCCATCCAAAGCCACTATTCCCCAAATAGCACATTTTATTCTTTACGGATAGAGGCTTGTGACCGTCAACAGTAGAAGGTCACAGAGTAACCATTGCTCAACATATTCTCCTGGGTACAGGCGTTAATCCCTCGACTGATCCGAATTTGACAGCGCTCATTAAATCGTTTAAGATCACGAATCAGTCAGGCCCTTCTAAATTACAGAAGTGGGACTTAGCCCTGATACTTAGTAAATTGCGAGAGGCACCTTTCGAGTCGATCAATACTATTGATTTCAAGCTGCTTTCGTACAAATTTTCGATTTTTATGGCTCTTGCTTCTGCAGCTGGTGCGTCAGAGCTCCATGCGCTCGATGTAAGGACAATCAGACAGTCAACGAACTCGAAATACGTAATACTTTCAACTGTCCCTGAGTTTGTGGCTAAGAATCAAGCTATATACGACAATATGTCTCGAAAGTTGATTATCCCAGCCTTATCTGATTTCCTGTCGTCTGGTCTAGAATCTGACAGGTCAATGTGTCCGATTCGGGCGTTTGCTTTTTACTTGTACCATAATAAGGGTTTAATCACTGGTAGGAGGCGATTGTTTATCCCTTTCGATCATAAAACTGAACAAGAAATTAGTAAAAATACTATTTCCAGCTGGCTCAGAAATACGATTAGACTAGCGTACTCGTCGGTTACGAATGGCAGGTGGTGCTTGTTACCGTCTCTGGTCACGCTGCGTCATGGCCGCTGTGGAGTAATAGATCTTTGACGGATGTGATGAGGGCGTGCTGTTGGAGATCAAATACGACTTTTTTCTCCTTCTACCTTCGTGGCATGACGCTGACAGGTGACGACCTCTACTCCATCGGTCCCCAGGTAACAGCACAGAACGTGTTCAAGGGTCCGAGGCCAGCATGATAAAGTCCGGACAACAGATTGTAACCTGCTCCTAATGGTGAGTGTCTTTTCCTCTCTTTCCCTTTCGGAAAAAGCGGGCCGGGAGCATACTCATTATGAAGTATGAATAGCGCTAGTAGAGCGTATAGACCTTGGTCAACATTACGTTACCAATGACCTATGATCTCTTAGATGTAGGAGATTTTGTATTTCTATGCTGGCAAGTCACTGCTGTTCACTTTATCGCCTCCACTGTACGTTGGTTGTCCACCATCCTATATGTGGCATTCCATGCAATAAGTGAGAGTGAGGTAAGTTTTCAGCGCAAATAACAATTCTATAAGTAAATTTCATGTTATTATGCTAAATCTTGCCTCACTTCCAGTGATGCCCAGCCGCGTTCCCCTCTGGGTAACACAAATCTACGGTGTTGCTCGAAACAAAAATGCGGCTTGGGCGTTAGCTCTCTCGTGACTTGCAGTGCGAGAGCTGTGGGAGAAGTCATTTTTTTCCTCAGGGAGAATTCAGTGTAAACACAGAATGCAAATAAGTGGAAGTAAGGTAAGATTTAGCTTAATAACATGAAATTTACTTGTAAGATTTCCAAATTTCACTCCCAACACCCGTTTAAACCTGGTAAGCATTGCAACATCTGTCCTTTCATATACCGGTAATGGAGAACTGGTCTTGCATGGCGCTTTGGTAGTTTGACGATTGGGGTGAAAATATCGCTTAAAATCGTGTAGGCCTATACCATGTACAACGCTTGCTCCCCACCTTCTGTCGTTGACATCCGATATCTTGCTGAGACATATGCGACTGGTACATAGTTTATCTGATAAGTTAATCATCCAGCGAACACAATACGAAGCAGATATCGAGAAACAGATGCCATCCTCATCGCCAGAATTACCAACACTTTCAAACAATCGGGGGCAGAATCTACATAGCCTATTGTTGCGAAAAACGTATATCAGAATCTGTTAAACTCTTACTCCATCCATTAAAGATGAGAATCGCGGGACCTGCTGGGAGAGGGCAAACAACATTGATAGACAAGTTATGACGAGGAGTCGATAGTAATGTGGAACGTAGACTACAGAGAATCGTTAACTGTGGGAGGGCAATGTTTTTTATCGGGAAAAGCCTTGTTTCGCTGTCTTGATTCGGGAGGACTCTCGACCTCATTTAGATTGGGACTGGATCTGAGAAATTCTGAATGTTTGGATGCGAAGATAGACATTTGCTGGACATTCCAGGGGACCGGTTAATAGCCACTCGTTTTCGAGGATATAGCCCTGGGACAGGGCCTTTGTAATTTTAATAGGTACCCCCCCCTCCCATCCATGGGTATGTTGTCGAGATGGTTTATATATGGGAGGGATGGTATTTTTCTCCAAAAGAAGTAGGGTGGGGGGCTGAAAGCTCTAGGGGGGTTGGTGGAGATTTCACTTTGTGTGAATCTCACATTTCGATATTCGACGAGTCCCGGTACACAATAGCTGAACTTTCATAGCTTTATGTGACTAAATAATACACTTTTCAGTGGTGCATCCAACCTATAATCTGAACTACATATAGTTGGAATTAGCAAACTGACCACAGGTAAACAGGTCAAGTGGAGAATAAACAAATCTCCCTTCTCCTCTCCAGATACGGGTGATAGTTTTACCAGTTAGCACAGATATTCTCACTCATGCACATGTACAACGTTAAAGGATTTTGTCTGAGTGAGGTGTACATGCAGACACTAAACCACCCGTTAACATCAATGTTCCTTTCACGAACATGCTGGCTGCCGCACAAGAGGAAGCTGTCCGCCAAGGAGTAGCGATCTCACATCATTTGGATCGGTTCCTTAAGGCTATCAAGGATGGCTTATTTTCCTTAGCGGTGGTCGAAAGTCAAGAACAGTTACAGGAGGGTATAAACCTCGTTCTCGACTACCAGAAGATAGCTTCCGGTGTTGTTGAAGAATTGCTGGTACACAACGCCTACATTTATTCTTTGCTCGTGTATTTAAGAAGAAAGGCCTAAATTCCTTTAATGCATGAATACACACCGAATGCAGCAAAGAGACGACTGTTAGAGACTTCAACGGCGTCGTATTTACTGTTTGGTGATGCCGTGACCGAAGTTAAACCTGAGATGTCACGTATTGGACACGACAGATCGAACAGCCAGTTCCAAGGTTGTTAAGTTTACACAGGAACAACGGCAAAAAACCCAACCAACGGACGATCCCAAGTTCTAAAACTGGGATAGGAAGAAGGGGCAAGGAGATATCCAAGCAGCCCAAACAACGTAAGTTTTGTTTTGGGCCATACCGGCTGGCTTCCGGTATGGCGGCAACAGTACTCAAACAGGAGGAATGGATTACCTCCCTGGATGTAAGGGATGATTATACGCATATCCCGATATTTCTGGCGGACAGGAAATACTTGAGATTCAAACGACACTTCCGAATGCAAGTACTTCCATTCGGTTTGTCAACCTTCCCCTGGGTGTACACAAGAACTTTTACACCAGTGGCACTAGTCCGGCGCAGTCTAGGTATAAAGTACCACTTTTATATCGGCGACTCACTGCTAAGGAATGTCTGCAAAGAGCAGTTAATCCAGGACACGCAGTTTGTCTTAAGGATACCGATATCTCTGAGTTATCTCCCGCACGAAGAGAAATCAGAATTAACTCCATCGCAAAAGGGCAATTTTCTGGGTGTGAATTACGATACGCTACAAGATCTCGCCAAATCCCCAGAAGATCGATGACAAGAGATTACGACACAGATACCACGGTTTCTCAAGTTATCTCGAGCCAGGGCTCTACACTTTGTTGCCATAGTCTTGAAGACAGCGCGGGACGTAATCAACGTCATAGAACATTATTGCAGAAACATGTAAGAAAGGGCTAAATCATTAAGTTACTCAAATTTATCGATACATATCGCATGCTGATAGCAAATACGACCGTAGCGTGCAAGATCTATGGCGGTAAGTTTCGTATCTTGTCTCTAATTCCGCTTAATCCGGGGCTAGTGTTCGTATGAACCTATGTATTTCAAGATCAGCATAGTGTTCATATGAACTTCACAACCCAAGCGTGATACTCTGGATAACGACTTTGCAACGTGTATTAGACCCGTGTACCAAAATGGTCGTCCCGTTTGCACCTCGAGCTGTCCAATTTCTGACTATACAGCATGGACTGCGAAGATATGCTGGTCATTCCAGTGGCGGCAGACCGAAAATCCGTTGGGAGATAAAGTAGCTACAGCGATTTTGCCGCGAGCGGCGGTGATACTAATTTTGTAAAAATATATGGGAGTAGGGAACAATGTGATCATTTGTGGTTAACTGGTTAATTCAAAACGAGAGCTGTTATATATCAAAATAAATGATTTTGACTGGAGAATGAAAATAATACAAAACATTAGAAATATTTCGACGTCACAATGACGTCATAATAACCCATCTCGATCCGGGAAAGGGAAAGCACGACCGTGACTAATCAATCTGACCTATTTCCAGAAGGGAACAGAATTATGAACCGAAACTTTCTGCCATCATATCTTATCATACTCATATGTCATTGTGAAGACGCTTAGTGACAAAGAATCATGACATCGCAAAGACAGGATTTGGGGGTTGGGATACACTTCCTCCTTTTAACATCGTCAAATCTAGGACTACTGTAACAAACTGTATATGGATGGAACGATGCCTCGCTGGCGTATCGGAATAAAGGACTTGGAAGAATTTTCGAGACTTGACGTCCTCATGATATCATAATAGCCTCATAATATACATTCATTTTCACCTATATTTAGTTCAGTTGAATACTTTACAAAACGAATAAGGCGCAACACGTCACTAATTGCAGAACAAGGGATCTCGATATTATGGAACAGAAAAAACATCCAGGTTTAAAATATCAGTCTTAGTGAACAGTGTTGCAGGAAAACATCGAAATTGAGAAAACAAAATGGTCACCACTCATACAATAAATCACCAATACTACCTGATTCAATGAGGATAGAATCCTGCTATATGGTTATTTTGGTGCATTTTCGGAATCCCGAAATATCATGGTATATATGAGAATGACATTAAATGCACAACATGTGGGCATTCTGAGCAGTGGTGGTAATTATCATAAAAGTAGATAGGTAAACGACGGTTCAGCGTCAGGTGATGTAATCTTTCAAGTAAAGATCATTGTTCATCATAGAAGAGTGCAGCATGATAAACACTGCCATGAAGCCATACTAAAATAACGAGAATTCATCCAGGGTTTGACACACATGATATGTAAGAGTAGCTTTCTAGTTCTATCGGAGGGTCCTGCTTGATATCGTTTACTATACCTTCGCAAACTATCACTAATGTTGAAATCTTTGCAAAAGTAATGTCATATCCTACCTCTATGGTATGCATAACTACATGTCACTAGACACTTTATGCTTACTTACACCAACATTTAATGAATGTACTGTATAAGTTGGGACCAAAAGGCATTCAGTTTATACATTACATGGGGTTGTTTATCTGTCTGTCGCTTCATTATACTATGCCTGGGAATATTACAGACAGACAATGGATAACACAACAATACAAAAGCTATGTTTCCATGTCGAATCGTGCCTGTGTATCTCTGTTCTACTTTAGAGTGCGATCTCTCTAGCGTCCCCATATATACAACAGTATACCCCTACGATATATGTCACAGAATGACTCCGCACAAGGCTCTAATCGGCAAAATAAAAAAAAACATGTAGTAGATTTTGAGAAGAATTCTCCAAGATAAATCTTTCTTCATCGATTGTTTATGCATTTTCGTGAGAGTGGATGTCACTGACCCAACGATTTCCTCTCTATTACTCGAAAGATGAACTTCATGAGTCTGCTCTAGAAAAGGAAGATGAAGTAGTTACTAGTAGAGTAAAACCAGTTGAGAACAGCCATATACTAGTACTCAGCTGCTATGATTTGCGTTCTGAACTTCGTCTGTTGAATCTAAAATGTAGGTATCCAATGTACCTCTTTCACAGTAGGAGTATATTACAATCTCTCTTGGTTAGGGAATGGATTTGAGATGCACTGAAACAAATATAGTTCGCACAGGCCATATTGCGCCGTAACATGACTATATTAAAGTTCACAGAGTGTGAGCCTTGATCGATGATGTTCTAAGCAATGCCAAATGATATACACCAAGGGTCTGTCGACTTATTATTTTTTTTCTTCATTCCTATCAGTCGGCCATCCAGGGTGCCTATGAAAGCTTTCATGCGGAGTCATATGGTTGCTTTCTAGTCGCCAGACGTCGTCAATTCCCCCCCCCCTCTTGCATATAGCTCCAATCGAAGTGTTCATCTTATATCTTCTCTGACACGTCTTTATTTGGATTTGTATATATTGTTTCACTCCATGACAATGTGGTGTGGCCTACTGTCATGTTCTTGTTCCATAGCCCCCCCCCCCCCTCATTCATAGCTTGACAAATTGATTTTTTTTCTCTGGTGTTTACTCGTTTCTTACAAGTGATGATCCTCATAAGCTGATGCGTATTGTAATATAGCAACATTTCTACATCAAAAGTCCCATAATATTTCGACAATTTGCTATAATGCCATTACTTCCTCTGATTTACGAAACCATATCCTCGATGAGATGCATAGTATAGGGCAAAATGATCAAACAGCTGGGGCAGGTATACATGCCGTTTTAGTTTGGGTAAGAAAGACACAAACGAACAGGTATTTACTGAAATATGTCAACGAAGATATAGATAAGATACATCGCGACAGGGCAATCATCAGTAATTCATACTTCCGAAATGCGAATCTAATCTACCTAACAGACATAGTTAATCAAAACGAAGAAACAGTATGTGTAGTTGTATATGCATGCAAAACAGATTGCAATGAACACAGCCATTGTTTTCTGACATATTATGTGTCTTTCTGGAGACTCAGCTGGCCCTTTCACCTCTGATCTAGTTTGCGCTGTTTGTTTCTAAATTGTAATATTATTGCTGATCTATTTTTAAAACTATTTCTATCAAGTTCACCTACACTGATGGCCGTTCGTCTTACCCACATAATCTACTGATGTTGAACATTCGTTTCGCTATCTACTGTTATACATAAGGTCATTATTGGTTAATATTATCTCAACTGACTTACCAAGTCTTTTACATAAATTGAAATGTTGATGCTTTCTCATTAATCTTTCTACCCTGATTGAGAGAGAATTTTGATGCTATGATTAGATTTTGCTGCTAGATTGCATATTTTAATTTTCAGTTAGCGATTTCCATGCACCAGATCCACAATGAGCTTGATACTTATATGTTACATACGTTTCTGAATGTAAAACTTCGGTCAATCAAGTTGCAATAAATTTGCGGTTAAACAAAAAAAAAAGACTGATGGATTAAGAATACTGATCAGCGATACGGATTTGATATTTTTGGAACATCATGATGTCTTGCTGATATCATTGAAACTGTTGACCGCTACTGGCTCGCAGGAAATTAGCCTCGTTTTATGTATATTATGATTTATCCTTTTAACTTGGTACTAATGTTATTATACGAATGAGGTCTTTGGATTTTGGACGCGGAAATTCTTTAATGGATGACGGCTGAATATTGAATGACAGACTACACGCTTGTATTCAAGAGGGCGGCTAAAACTTCGCCCCTTAAATAATTTACTTCAATCACATGTGGGGCGAAGGACACTTGAGTCCTTGGATACCAGTCACGCATCTTGTCAAACAACGCCTCCAATGATGGCAAGATCCACTTAACGTTATGCCGGGTGTTTCCCTACTTCGGTTTCGTCCGACACATCTCCTGTTCTCGGACGCATCTATGTAAGGTTGGGGAGCCCACCCTGAGTCCAAGTCGACATCCGGGTTTTGGACGATCGAGGAACGCTTGTACTATATAAACGTGCTGGAGTTTATGGCAGTGACAAATGCTATACGCACGTGGGTGAGCATATTGACCGACAATAATCTACTGATAGCTACGGACAACACAACGGAATCAGATAATTTCCACAGAGTGGATGATTCACCCAGACATACTAAAAGAATGAGATCATGTCTGAGAGATGCCACACTGCGAAACAATCAAATGTCTCTGTTAATGTCTCCGGTCCCGGATCTGTTGGCGTTGGCAGTGGACGCTCTCTCGCGTTTTCGCCACCAGCAATTCTTGCGAAGGTACTCCAAAGGATCCACGAACACACCTGTGTCGTGTATCTCATTGTTCAGTGGTGGCCAGCACGGCCTTGGTTCCCGGACCTACTGGATCTTCTTTTGAGCGTATCCAGATGACTCCCCCTGTGGCACAACCTATTGCGTCACACCGGGTCGTCGATTTACCATAGTCATCCGTGGCTGTTCCACTACCACGCGTGCAAGTGCTCATCGGACACCTTGCTCAGGTGAGATTTTCAGGGGAAGTTGGTCAAAGCATGGTACAATCAATCAGACCATCCTCTTCCGCGGTATACCAATCAAAGTCAGCAGTCTTCGATATTTGATGTGTTGACAGGTATATCGATCCATCCAAAGCCACTATTCCCCAAATAGCACATTTTATTCTTTACGGATAGAGGCTTGTGACCGTCAACAGTAGAAGGTCACAGAGTAACCATTGCTCAACATATTCTCCTGGGTACAGGCGTTAATCCCTCGACTGATCCGAATTTGACAGCGCTCATTAAATCGTTTAAGATCACGAATCAGTCAGGCCCTTCTAAATTACAGAAGTGGGACTTAGCCCTGATACTTAGTAAATTGCGAGAGGCACCTTTCGAGTCTATCAATACTATTGATTTCAAGCTGCTTTCGTACAAATTTTCGATTTTTATGGCTCTTGCTTCTGCAGCTCGTGCGTCAGAGCTCCATGCGCTCGATGTAAGGACAATCAGACAGTCAACGAACTCGAAATACGTAATACTTTCAACTGTTCCTGAGTTTGTGGCTAAGAATCAAGCTATATACGACAATATGTCTCGAAAGTTGATTATCCCAGCCTTATCTGATTTCCTGTCGTCTGGTCTAGAATCTGACAGGTCAATGTGTCCGATTCGGGCGTTTGCTTGTTACATGTACCATAATAAGGGTTTAATCACTGGTAGGAGGCGATTGTTTATCCCTTTCGATCATAAAACTGAACAAGAAATTAGTAAAAATACTATTTCCAGCTGGCTCAGAAATACGATTAGACTAGCGTACTCGTCGGTTACGAATGGCAGGTGGTGCTTGTTACCGTCTCTGGTCACGCTGCGTCATGGCCGCTGTGGAGTAATAGATCTTTGACGGATGTGATGAGGGCGTGCTGTTGGAGATCAAATACGAATTTTTCCTCCTTCTACCTTCGTGGCATGACGCTGACAGGTGACGGCCTCTACTCCATCGGTCCCCTGGTAACAGCACAGAACGTGTTCAAGGGTCCGAGGCCAGCATGATAAAGTCCGGACAACAGATTGTAACCTGCTCCTAATGGTGAGTGTCTTTTCCTCTCTTTCCCTTTCGGAAAAAGCGGCCCGGAAGTATTCTCATTATGAAGTCTGAATAGCGCTAGTAGAGAGTATAGACCTTGGTCAACATTGCGTTACCAATGACCTATGATCTCTTAGATGGAGGAGATTTTGTATTTCTATGCTGGCAAGTCACTGCTGTTCACTTTATCGCTTCCACTGTGCGTTGGTTGTCCACCATCCTATATGTGGCATTCCATGCAATAAGTGAGAGTGAGGTAAGTTTTCAGCGCAAATAACAATTCTATAAGTAAATTTCATGTTATTATGCTAAATCTTGCCTCACTTCCAGTGATGCCCAGCCGCGTTCCCCTCTGGGTAACACAAATCTACGGTGTTGCTCGAAACAAAAATGCGGCTTGGGCGTTAGCTCTCTCGTGACTTGCAGTGCGAGAGCTGTGGGAGAAGTCATTTTTTTCCTCAGGGAGAATTCAGTGTAAACACAGAATGCAATAAGTGGAAGTAAGGTAAGATTTAGCTTAATAACATGAAATTTACTTGCAAGATTTCCAAATTTCACTCCCAACACCCGTTTGAACCTGGTAAGCATTGCAACATCTGTCCGTTCATATACCGGTAATGGAGAACTGGTCTTGCATGGCGCTTTGGTAGTTTGACGATTGGGGTGAAAATATCGCTTAAAATCGTGTAGGCCTATACCATGTACAACGCTTGCTCCCCACGTTCTATAAGGTCGTTGACATCCGATATCTTGCTGAGACATATGCGACTGGTACATAGTTTATCTGATAAGCTAATCATCCAGCGAACACAATACGAAGCAGATATCGAGAAACAGATGCCATCCTCATCGCCAGAATTACCAACACTTTCAAACAATCGGGGGCAGAATCTACATAGCCTATTGTTGCGAAAAACGTATATCAGAATCTTTTAAACTCTTACTCCATCCATTAAAGATGAGAATCGCGGGACCTGCTGGGAGAGGGAAAACCACATTGATAGACAAGTTATTACGAGGAGTCGATAGTAATGTGGAACGTAGACTACAGAGAATCGTTAACTGTGGGAGGGCAATGTTTTTTATCGGGAAAAGCCTTGTTTCGCTGTCTTGATTCGGGAGGATTCTCGGCCTCATTTAGATTGGGACTGGATCTGAGAAATTCTGAATGTTTGGATGCGAAGATAGACATTTACTGGACATTCCAGGGGACCGGTTAATAGCCACTCGTTTTCGAGGATATAGCCCTGGGACAGGGCCTTTGCAATTTTAATAGGTACCCCCCCCCCCCCTCCCATCCATGGGTATGTTGCCGAGATGGTTTATATATGGGAGGGATGGTATTTTTCTCCAAAAGAAGTAGGGTGGGGGGCTGAAAGCTCTAGGGGGGTTGGTGGAGATTTCACTTTGTGTGAATCTCACCTTTCGATATTCGACGAGTCTCGGTACACAATAGCTGAACTTTCATAGCTTTATGTGACTAAATAATACACTTTTCAGTGGTGCATCCAACTTATAATCTGAACTACATATAGTTGGAATTAGCAAACTGACCACAGGTAAACTGGGAAACTGCGATGATATTATCACAGAAATACACATATTATGTCTAAGTTTACTCAGATCGTGACTGACATAATCTATGCTGTGTATTAATCAGTAACATGATAATCTATTAAATTCAAATTCAAGTGGAGAATAAACAAATCTCTCTTCTCCTCTCCAGATTCGGGTGATAGTTTTACCAGTTAGCACAGATATTTCTCACTCATGCACATGTACAACGTTAAAGGATTTTGTCTGAGTGAGGTGTTCATGCAGATTGTGAGGCTCAGCATTGTTATAAATCGAATTCAAATTGATCAAACTCAGTTTTGATCAGTCGTTTTCTAATTGTTGTATTAACCATATATATATCGATAGACAGGGAACACTATTTAGGACAGTTCGTTTGATCTTGGTGAACTGACGTAGAATATATACGATTGCAATGAAACGTTAATCATTCAACTTTCAAACTGAGTTTGAAGTTTACATTTTTGAAGCTTCGTACTGGTACCCTAAAAGAGATTAAACGAACCCGGGTCTCGACCAGTAAATCGAGAACTGGATTCATGCGGATGAAAGATGGAGGATGGCGAAATAAAGCGAGACAATATTACCAAAAATCTCCATTGTAAGAAAGTTGAATGTTACGTTTCAGAATGAATAAAAGAGCGAAAGTTCAAAGATTTTGAAGTTTAGAAAGGCTGCAACTTTTACAGATTATTGAGTAAAAGCTGTGAGTTAAATACATACATTTGTGCCCCACCCGTGTCGTGATATGACAGAAAAATTGTTGAAAGCCGCGTTAGTAGTGGAGAAAGTGCAGAGAAAGTCAACATGCATGCGGAGTGAAGACTTCCAGTATTGTGGGCACTTCAGAATGTGCATGCATAATGGACCTTTTCTGCACTCCCGGTTGTGCAACTTCCGGTCACGTGATTTTCGAGAACGGGTTGTCCGGCAAGCAATTCTGAACAAATGTGAAAATGTCGGGGTGTGTATATCGGCACCCCCAGGCGGGATTCCTTATTGTGCAGATACAGTCCACCTATCGTGTGAAGCTTATAGTATGCTTCTAAGTTAGGGCGGGGTGCCCAGTAGCTCGATACTTCCCCTCTAACTCGATACTGATCGATGCAGTACCTGATGGGTGGATTGGAACGACAGGTGAGAAAGACATCGAGGTTTCACCCAACGAAACTTCTGGACACAGACATGTGTCATAGGGTGTTCACAGTTTGGGAACGGAATGTCAGTAGCTGCGAAGGTGTGTAGCGATGATCGGCTAGCTGCACGCCAAATTTGGAGCGTGTACTTGATGGATTGCTAGGCAACCTCTTTGTGGTTTAACCACTTCAACCCAAGGACCTTTAATGCAGCCGTAAGATATGAACTGGAAATTTGATCTGAGGATAAACCTGGCTGGGCAATGGGCAGCTTCAGTGCCAATTCTATATTTACGTGTGATGCAGGCAGATAATTTTAGATTTGATTCTCAAAGCTCCATGCTTCCATACAAAACCAACCTGTTACTGTCTTTTAGAAAACACTGCCGTGTAGATTTGTCAACACATTAGGGAAACGAATTTGGTTGACTTCAGAAACATTTGCTGTGTCAAGCGGCAATTTAACTGCTTATTTCCGTTGTGTAAGTGGACCTCGTTTAACCCAATTTGGCCTTAGATATTTAGGGTGTACAGCAGCTTGAGTGAGTGGGGGTATACCCCTTCGAGGAGGGGGTCATGGGTAGAATCAAAATGGCGGGCATGTTGGAACCAGAAAAGTGACTTTTTCCTCAGTTTTCTTTGAATTTTTCTCTCTTTAAAAGTGCATAAAAGTGGCCATAAGTATTGTTTTTCACTTTTTTTTCTAATTTATTATTCAGTTTTGCGGAAGAAAACGGCTTGAATAAAAAATTGAAAACATCTGACCGAAAAAATCGACAAAAAAACATTTTTAGAATATGACGTTTTAGAATATGGCGTCAAATTCTGAGAATGCTTATTTTCGATCGTCAGAGCGACCATCTTGTATTCGTTACATTTTTTGGTAGAGTTTGACCCAAGATATATTGTGGCAAGATATATTTTGCCTAAGCCAGAGAGAGTTACACACTACAGATGGTGAAAATGATAACATTGAAACATTGCCACCGCCCCATTGTACATATATTTTCTCTTGCCGTTACATTACATCACAGTTATTTTTAGGTCCATCTCCTTTCCAAATTGTACATAGACGTTCAGAAATTTCGTGTGTTCTTGAATAGAGAGTCAGCTAAGTTTAAAGAAGAACGACTCTCATGTCCGCTTTTATGTCATGAGTAGAATTTTAGGCGGCTTGGTCTGACTATGGATAAATCTGTTTATGTCCCACAGGCAATTGCGATTGAATATAATTCACCGGGTACAGAACCATAGAAATGCATAGAAAAACTGATGACCAATATATACACCTACGAAGAGATTTTTTTCCGCCCTTTCACCGTGACCTGTGCCAATTGATGATGTGACCCCTATTTAGAAGCATGTATTGTCTGATTTCGGTAGCATGATCGGGCCAGGAAATCTTTCTATGAAGCTTATTGTAACGAACTCGCATGTCGACCACTAATTCAATTTAACCAAGCACACGGTGGGTAAGGGATTTTCCACACACGTCGATTGGAGGCACCTAATTCCATACACGGGCGGTTGAACGTCCACACAAGCTTATTGTAACGAACTCGCATATCGACCACTAATTCAATTTAACCAAGCACACGGTGGGTAAGGGATTTTCCACACACGTCGATTGGAGGCACCTAATTCCATACACGGGCGGTTGAACGTCCACACAAGTGCGGAAATCCGCACTTGTATGGTCGATTTGAGGCCCCCGGCTACCAAAACATAAATATTTAGCATGGAAAACGACAGGTAAGACGTGGTTTCTATAGTCTATCAAGTAACTAAGATAGTAAGGAAGAAGTAAACCTTTAAACTTGCCGTTAAAGCGGTCTAGATGTTCCTAACGAAGCCACACAAACTGACAGGTGCTCCCGGATTCAGCTTTCTACAGTCCCACCGACTCATGAAAACATTGTTTAAGTGTGTGCAAGAGTTATTTGAAACCTCTCATGAAGTATAATTACGAGCATAATGAAGGTATTTTACATTGCAATATCGCTTGGTATCCATTTAACGCATAAAAACGCGCTGTGTACAAAACATTCGCACAGGTCCATACACGTGAGGTGGTCCGGCCATACACGGGCGTTGTCAATGTTCACTCGCTGTCAACGTATAGCTAAACTCATACAGTAATACACGAGTTTATACAGTAATACACGAATTATTAATAATTCCAACCTTGCGTGTTATGCTTGTCGTGTGCAAATGCATGTTACATATAGGGCAAAATTTCAGGCATTCGCGGGTTTTGCTAGCCTACAAAAAACCTCGATTGAGGGCGAGTGTGTTTAGCCCCCTCCCTCTTTCCGCAATAACACGTGAACATTTTTCTCTCGATACAGTTCAGTTTATTCCTTCAGTTTATAGCGAGAAAAACATATTTCAACATCGTTACTCATAGCCGTCCACCCCCCCCGTCTTCGTGGACAAACGCTGAACCTGCTCCGGTTGGGAATGTCACTTTCAAGGTATCGTACCCATGGTGAGCACGTGACATATAGTAGGTCAAGTTTTGTACGCTTGGAAACACAACAGTGTCACAGTTTATGCTTTCGTCAGCTGATTTTCCTGTCAGTTAACTCACGTGGACTTGTATCATAGAAAAACGTACTAAGTACAGTCAGTATCTACAGGGAAGGGAAGGGGATATACATATATGGATGAATATGTATAATACCACCCCCTCCCCCCAAAGAGTATCTATAGTTACTGGCTTTACTAGTAATTTTGTGTATGATACAAGTCCCTGTGAGTTAACTTAGCTTGAACATGTCTTCGCTACGTATTCTTGTTCAATATTTCAGTTATTAAATTAAATAGATGAGCACGTAGGCACTATCAGGTGTCTGGGGAAATTCTGACAATGGGAGGCAGCGAGAAACGAGCTGGTCCGTTGTCAAACAGTTCCGGTGGCACACCGACCACCGTGAGAACCGGTACGGCCATTATACTCATCATAAAATTGCCAGCTGTGCAAGTACATCTGCACGTTGTAGCTGTAAACTACCACAAAAATCCAGACAGCCGCCGGCTTTGTAAACGGCATCCATGCCTCACCGCCCTGACCAACTCGCTCGCTTGTGAATACAAGTAGGTCAACGGCTGCTTCACGCGCAAGCCAGGCAACACTTTTTGTGGCGAAGGAAAAATGTAACAGCTACGCTCAGCGAGAACCCGTTTTGTGACAGAGCTGTTGATTATTTCTGCATCAAAATATCCCTCCTTGCTAGAACTGGATTCAAAACCTTCGTATCGGTATTTGATTATAATAAGTTACCGTTGGGAATCTGTTGAGTGAAACAGTGCAATAACTTTTGGATCAACATTCTTCACGTTCTGTTCAGCCAACAGAGGCTTCTCCTATCAAACCAACTTCGTTTCGCAATGTGGAACGCCACCTGAACGTGAAGAAGCATAAGTGTGAATCATGTGGAAAGTCTTTTACACTTGAAACAGATCTGAATCGACACACAGCGCCCTGTGTTGACAAGAGCAGACCATTCTAATATCGTGCTGAATATATTAACTGTGGAATAGAGCAGCTACTTAATGTGACAGATCGCATGCGATAAGTTAGTATTACAAATTGAATAGTAATGCTGAGACGTTGCGACTGAATTAGGGGATAAAACAAAGATGTCTGCTAATTTGTTAAAGATATGTGATGAAAACAATTGGATTCAGTTTAATCCCATCGGTATTAGTTTTGCTCTTTACTCAAACATGTTAACGCTATCTAAATATAGCTATTATGTGGCAATCATTGTCTGTGTAAGGCACTCAGACTCTTGCGCTAGGAAGGGGGAAGGGGTCAACTTCTCATCCTTTCACAATACGAATGATTTAAAACGCCCGTGTATGGCCGGACCACCTCACGTGTATGGACCTGTGCGAATGTTTTGTACACAGCGCGTTTTTATGCGCTAAATGGATACCAAGCGATATTGCAATGTAAAATACCTTCATTATGCTCGTAATTATACCCCATAAGAGGTTTCAAATAACTCTTGCACACACTTAAACAATGTTTTCATGAGTCGGCGGGACTGAAGAAAGCTGAATCCGGGAGCACCTGTCAGTTTGTGTGGCTTCGTTAGGAACATCTAGACCGCTTTAGCGGCAAGTTTAAAGGTTTACTTCTTCCTTACTATCTTAGTTACTTGATAGGCTATAGAAACCACGTCTTATCTGCCGTGTTCCATGCTAAATATTTATGTTTTGGTAGCCGGGGGCCTCAAATCGACCATATTTCCTCACTTGTGTGGACGTTCAACCGCCCGTGTATGGAATTATGTGCCTCCAATCGACGTGTATGGAAAATGCCTTACCCACCGTGAAGCATTTTCGTTGAGGTTAGTCAGGTACGTGCTTTTTGAAAGATATGTAGTATAAGGCTAAAAACGGCCCCATTGACCTATTTGCACTTAAATGATCTCAAAAATTTGCATATTGGAGAGAAAATCTACCTCCCAACACAGAAGAGTTCCAATTGTTACCTTTCTAGTGGGAGGTAACCCCAGGTCACTATAGGGCCCTGGGCATGTATTATTCCGCGGTGATGCGGTCTGGCGGAAAGAAGCTTCCGCGGAGAAAAAGTAGTCCCCACACTTCAAATACGCTGCATGGTCCGATTGGGTCGTGTGAGGTATCAATGTGAAGCATTTGTGAAGGGGCATCTGATGGGCTGGGTGTGGGGTTGAAATAGCGTCATTATGCGCATGCGCGGTGGACCAAGGGTATGGAAATAGCCGTTTTGGGGTCTAGGGCAGCCACTACTGGTCCGATGGAATTGAGTAAGTTATCAATATGAAGCCTATGTGAGGGGACATCCGATGAGGTGGGTATGGAGTTGGAATATCGTCATTCTGCGCATGCGCGGTAGACCAAGGGTATGGAATAGACGTTTTGGGAGCTAGGGAAGCCCCTAATGGGCCGATGGAGTCGTATGAGGTATCAATGTGAAGCATAGGTGAGGAGGCATCTGACTGGACTAGTGTTTCGGTCGTTGTCAACATTCTGCGCATGCGCAGACAGGGAATTGTGGGAAAAGGGTATGGAAATAGACGTTTTGGGATCTAGGGGAGCTCCTAATGGGCCGATAGAGTCGTATGAGGTATCACTGTGAAGCATTCGTAGAGGGGCATCCGTCTGGACTAGTGGCTCGGGCGTTGTCAACACTCTGCGCATGCGCAAACAGGGAATTGTGGGAAAAGGGTATGGAAATAGACGTTTTGGTTGCTGGGTGGACCACTATTGGTCCTTTGGAGTCGTATGAGGTATCATTGTGAAGCATTCGTAAAGGAGTATCCACCTGGACTAGTGGCTCGGGCGTTGTCAACATTCTGCGCATGCGCAGACAGGAAATTATGGGAAAAGGGCATTGGAATGGACATTTTGGGATCTATTTGGACCCTGGTCGTCCGATGGGGTCGAGTGAGGTATCGTTGTAAAGGATACGTGAGGGGGCATCCGCCTGGATTAGTATGACGTAGAACTGACGTCATTCTTCGCATGCGCAGTAGACAAAGTGTATGGAAATAGACGTTTTAGGGTCTAGGTGGGTCCCTAGTGGTCCGATGGAGTTGAGTGAGGTATCAATGTAAAGCAGTCGTGAAGGAGCACCCAGTAATGGGTGGGTGCACGTAAAATTAGGATTTTTTCCCGAAAATATAAAAGCGGAACACGGACTTACCCCTAAAATAGGGGAAAACACCTATCAACCCTAGCCAAAGGGGCTAATATCGGTTCCCGGGCTTATTGGGACCTGCCTATCAAGTCAATGGGGTGGGTGCATGTAAAATTAGGATTTTGCCCCGAAATTATAAAAAGCGGAAAGCGGACTTTACCCCTAAAATAGGGGAAAACACCTATCAAACCTATCCCAATTTCGGAGCTCCAAGAGCTCCGGAGCTCCGAGTTCCAAGAGCTCCGGAGCTCCGACGCCACCACCGGGCGTTGACGGGCGTCAACGCCCGGTGGTGGTGGTAGCTCCCGTGTGGCAGAGGTCTTGGATCGGAGCTCTTGGAGCTCAAAGCTTGTGGAGCTCAGAGCTCGGAAATGACATCATCGCATGCATGCGTGCGTACCTGTGTCATCTTGCAGTTCTCGGGGTATAGACTCCATTTGAGGGATGTCCACAGCATCTGTGACGTCATCGGTGACGTCATCAGTACGAGTAGTAGCGAAAGAACGTGTTTTATAATTGTCTCAGTGCCAATTTTTTCCCACGATTTGCGGGATGTCCACAGCATCTGTGATGTCATTGGTGACGTCATCAGTACGAGTAGTAGCGAAAGAACGTGTTTTATAATTGGCTCAGTGCCAATTTTTTCCCACCTGTGACGTCACTGGTGACGTCGTCAGTGAGAGTAGTAGCGAAGGCGGGAGTTTCAGAGGTGCGATGGGGTGCATTTGGAGTAGATAACGGCCTATTTTTCCATCCAACTACCTGGTAGAGTTACCTGTGAGTGTGAGTGTATGCGCGCGTGTGAGTGAGTGAGTGAGTGTGAGTGAGTGTGAGTGAGTGAGTGAGTGAGTGAGTGAGTGAGTGAGTGAAGCGTGCACAGCGCCGGTGAGGCGTCCCCAACGCCCGTCTTAACGCATGGACGCACTAGCGACGGTGAGTGAGTGAGTGAGTGAGTGGGATCCGACTGGACTAATGGTTCCTCCGTTTTCATCATTTTGCGCATGCGCAGTCTGGCCGTAGTATAGAAAGCAGGCATTTTGGGGATTCGTGAAGGTTTGTTGAGTGGTTGACCATCCCTGGTCAAATGGACCGTGTGGGGTATCAGTGTGAAGCTCTCGAATGGCTGTCACCCGTCAAGGCCTTACGCCTTAACGCCTGTCTCAACGACTTAAAGCCTTAGCATAACGCCTTGACTCCACGATACAGACAGATGAGAGAACAACAACAACAACAAGGATGAGAGAACAACAACAACAGCAGGTTTTTTCATATAGTTTATTTTCCCCTCCATCATAACATACCCACGCTGGGGGAGACGCGTTGCGTAGGTTTACATTCAAGAAGTCTCTTGTCCAATCAGAGGCCGCCATTTGGTATTGCATCTGTCATAGTCGTTCTTGTCAGTTAGATCTATTCTCAGCTGCTCTTGTCCAATCAGAAGTCGCCGTTTCAGAAAGTTCCATCTTTGCTCGGTGTGACCTAATATGATTCTTACTCATTCATTCATCCCCCTCAGATACTTGTTTGCGCATTCTGAGTATCTATCAGTGCATGGGTGAATACATTCAAGGGGCTCCGGAGCTCGGAGCTCCGGAGCTCTTGGAGTTCGGAGAGGTCTTAACGCATGGACGCACTAACGACGGTGAGTGAGCTAGTGTGTGTGTGAGTGTGTGAGTGAGTGAGTCTTCCGGTTCCGGTCACGTGAGAGTAAACATGGAAAAATCCGGAGGTAATATGAGGACCCGGATGTAAGATGAGTACCCGGATGTAAAACCACAGTACCCAGGGAAGTGACCTTTGACCCTGCGCTACTCGGAAGTGACGCCATCGTACGCAGACACACACACACACATATACCCGGTGCACCCTGTACCCTACATGCGGTACGTATATATATACATGTGCGTCGAAGGGTCAAGGTAAATAACGATTGATTCTCAAACAGAATGGTCGACATCTTTGACAGTATGAAGCCATTGACGGGATGGTTTCTCCGGTGTAGATAAGATGTCCTCCAAAATGCCTGTGTAAAAGGAAAGCCTGTCCGGTAGTAAAAAATGTCCGGTTCCTATCTAATACCCTATCGAGAACATTTTGCCTGGTTTGCAAATCAGCCAAATTCTCCTAGAAAGAAACATATGAAAATTGACATTCCTGTTACACATTTGTTTAGAAATGGGGAAATCGATTTTTTGTAGTTTTCGGAGATTTTCTTCATTTTCCCGCCTATATTCTACAAACATTTTCTTGTTTAACACAGAATTTCTACAGATTTTTCGGATTCCTAGTAACGTCGTCACAATTTCCTCATCTTTTATTCTCGCCGAAACCAATCTAAATTCTCGAAAACGTTTGCACCGCGGTAAAAACCATTAGGCCACGGTGGAATGCTTCCACCGCGGTTGAAACGTTTACACCGCGGTTGAAACGTTTACCCCGCGGTTGAAAGGTTTTCATCGCGGTTTAAAAGTGTCCACCGCGGTTTTAAAGGTTCCCACCGCGGTGCGAAGTTTTCCACCGCGATTGAAACGTTCACACCACGATGGAAAGGTTTCCACGTCTTAGTGACTGTGGTTTACACCGCAGTGAAAACCGATCAACCGCGGAGGAAAGTTTCACTTTGCAGTGTAAACGTTTCCACCTCCGTGTAAACGTTTCCAGGTGTTTTGTTTGGTTTGGTTTAAAAAAAGATATCGACAATTACGACGATGTTAATAGGAATGAGAGAAATCTAAAGAAATTATGTGATAAACTAGAATCTGTTTGTAAAAAATAGGCGAAAAATGGAGAAAATCCCCAACAAAATCAGAAGAAGTAATACAAAATTTTAAACACTACAAAAAATCGATGTCCCCTGAGGACAAGTCTTCACACCCACCGGCCTGTCCGCATCAACAGAACCTACATGTAAGGCAATATATATATTTTCAAAAGCATACATACTCAGGATTATAGGACAAAAATGTTGCTTATTGTAGATATGATATATAAAAATATATATCTTTGTGAACAAGGGCATTTCTAATTTTATCAACCGTTTAATATGCACACCTCTGTATAGAGTTTATCTTCAATCACAAGCAAAACAGTTGATGGGAAAGCCCTTAGTAGACCAGCCACCCAACCCAAAGATGGCTAGAAAACTTTTTGATGGCATCGCGTGTTAAAAGCTGTCATCCAGGCTTAATCAACTCTACATGGTGTGCAGATTACGATGTGACCGGATGACATTCTCACTTTTGACCTTTAAGGTCATTTTTGAGGTCATAAAGGCCATTAGAGGTCAAATAAAGATAAAGCATCTATTTTTTGCAATATTTTCGTAAAGGAAGAGTGATTGTGACTGATTTTTTTAACTTGCTTCATTTTTCTTCTGGTCTTACTTACTGGTGATTTGCATATTCACAGATGCAATGGATTGTGGGAAATTTTAACACTACCAGACCTCGGGGGGGGGGGGCATTGTGACCCCCTTCCAAAACTTTCTGCCCTATCTTCGAATCGGTAAAAAATTGAGAGCTGGCACTCCATGGCTTTGTAGTTTATCATACTGGGGTCATGCTGAGCCTATTTGCATAGCTAAGAGCAGAAAATCATGAGTAAATTCAAAATGGCGGCCCTGTGGCATATCAGAAAAAAATGTTGTTTTCGTCATTTTTGGTTCAAATTCCTACTTTTCTGCGAGGAAAAGAAGACAGAAACTACTTAATTTTACATCAGATGATTATTTACTAAATTATCATGCAGTTTTTGTGAAGAAAACACATAAATAAAGAAAATCGAAAATCATCACGTGACCATCTTGGATTTTTACAACATTTTCTCGTAGAGCTTGATCCAATTGTGTAGTGTGGTACGATTCAGCTCCCTAGCTGGAGGGACAAGAAAAACAATTAGAGGGAGCAATGACCCCAAATTAGTGAGCCAAACCGAGAAGATGGCGGCATCGTTTGTTAAATGCTGTCATCCATGCTTAATCAACTCTACATGGCGTGGGGATTGAGATGTGATCGGATGACATTCTCATTTTTTACCTTGAAGGTCATTTTTTAGGTCATGAAGGTCAAGAGAAGGATAAGTCGTCTATTTTTTTCTATATCTTCGTATATGAAGAATAATTACTACATTATGGTTGGTAATATTATATTAGGTGATTTGCGTATTCACGGATGCAAAGCATGATGTGAAAATTCAATATAACATCCACCTCTGATCCCCGAATGCTATGTGTAAGTGTAGTGCCCCACTGATCTGGTTCTAATCCCCCATCCGCATGATCGAAACTTCAAACTTATCAGTTTTATAGCTGACAAAATGGTCCGTCAACAAAGAAAATATCTGATGGCGCTCATGATTGTTGGACAGGACCGGGCTGTCACAAGCCAGAAGCTACACTCAGAAACATTTGTTAAAATATATGGTATTGCTCTTGTACAAGTAGCTTGTCTACCAGTCAGATGCAAGATAAAGTGGTTTTAGATATTCTTTTTGGAACATATGAGCAACATTCCATAAAAATGGAGGGAGACGGGTACCCGTGTTCGTAGTCAGATTGTCAGGATAATTACCCTTTACCAGGTGTCTCTAGCTGTTTGTAGTCAGATGGTCAGGAATATTACCCTTGACCAGGTGTTCTGTTTGCAGTCAGATGGTCAGGATAATTACCCTTTACCAGGTGTCCCTAGCTGTTTGTAGTCAGATGGTCAGGAATATTACCCTTGACCAGGTGTCCTGTTTGCAGTCAGATTGTCAGGATAATTACCCGTTACCAGGTGTCTCTAGCTGTTTGTAGTCAGATGGTCAGGAATATTACCCTTGACCAGGTGTTCTGTTTGCAGTCAGATGGTCAGGATAATTACCCTTTACCAGGTGTCCCTAGCTGTTTGTAGTCAGATGGTCAGGAATATTACCCTTGACCAGGTGTCCTGTTTGCAGTCAGATTGTCAGGATAATTACCCGTTACCAGGTGTCTCTAGCTGTTTGTAGTCAGATGGTCAGGAATATTACCCTTGACCAGGTGTCCTGTTTGCAGTCAGATGGTCAGGATAATTACCCTTTACCAGGTGTCCCTAGCTGTTTGTAGTTAGATGGTCAGGAATATTACCCTTGACCAGGTGTCCTGTTTGCAGTCAGATTGTCAGGATAATTACCCTTTACCAGGTGTCCCTAGCTGTTTGTAGTCAGATGGTCAGGAATATTACCCTTGACCAGGTGTCCTGTTTGCAGTCAGATTGTCAGGATAATTACCCTTTACCAGGTGTCTCTAGCTGTTTGTAGTCAGATGGTCAGGAATATTACCCTTGACCAGGTGTTCTGTTTGCAGTCAGATGGTCAGGATAATTACCCTTTACCAGGTGTCCCTAGCTGTTTGTAGTCAGATGGTCAGGAATATTACCCTTGACCAGGTGTCCTGTTTGCAGTCAGATTGTCAGGATAATTACCCTTTACCAGGTGTCTCTAGCTGTTTGTAGTCAGATGGTCAGGAATATTACCCTTGATCAGGTGTCCTGTTTGCAGTCAGATGGTCAGGATAATTTCCCCTTGCCACCTAACCATACCAAGGAGGCCTTAGCTTAATATTTGTCAGAAGAGTTAAACATAATTTGATAATCAGACAAGTACATATGGTAGTTCCTGGATGATTTCATCATTGAATGAAACAAAATTTCCAACCAGGGTCATAGAATTCAACATTATACAGCGAAGTTTGCCATGAAGAGATGCATATACTCGCTCTTTTGAGACGGGTTTACCAGCTGAAAGCTGAAGGCCGATTGAATTGTCAGTCTGGTAACCACCAACAAACAATCCTCTATGTGGCCTCTGTTACCACCAAATGCTTGGCGACTCTTACAGGCTCTCGTTGCATCAGTAGAAATTACTATAACGGAGAATAACTCATTTGTTTAATTGTTCATGAGGTGACCACACCAACCAACATTAAAATTTCGAAACGAAATTGTCCTGGTGTGCAATCATGAGTCATGCTTCATTTTTGGATGGATGCCCAGAATGGCGCGACCACACATCCCCTATTACCGACTCAAGCGCTATTCAATTCATGGGTCGAAGGGGAGGGCTGATACCATAGCTCTGTTAACTTGAAATCCTGCATGTGAGATGTAAGCGACGCCAGACCTATTACACCTGATGCCACCACACTTTGACTAATGTGTGAATGTTGTAGAAGATTACAAAAGCGCTTCAAGGTTTTCCCAAATAGCAGCCTGAAATTAGGTGCCGTGAGTGATAGATGAAGGGAGGGGTATAATTTTGAATTCTTGGGGCAAGAGGCCTTATATGTTTCAACAAATCTGCGTTACCGATATGCGAATCAGTACATGTTTACGATCAAAGAAATTGCATGTTGTTTGAGATAAAAAAAATGTTCCATATAGGAATAAATAAACGATTAACCAAATTTCTGAAGACCTCTCATGGCCACCATTTCAAATCCATGTGTGAACCGTTACACCTAGGAGTATGTGAAGTTCACTGCAATGCAAATAAGGGATAAGTTCCTAATGGAGGAAGAGTCATACCAGAAGCTGTCCCCCCTCCCACTAGTCCTGGTAGGTTTAATGTCAGCAGCTAGAGGCTGTCCTAGCTTATTATTTTAGGTTTTATGTATGGTTCAATGAACTATATGTGCTGCGACCTGTGCTATTAATGTTGCAGAATGAATCACCCTCATATTCCCTGGTGGATCAGTAAATACAATATTTAGTGGATGTATATGACAGCCATATTGGAAAATGAACGAAAATACACGACTATTAGATTTCTTGATGCGTTAATTCCCAAAAAATGTCTCAGCCATTCTATCCCAACAATATCACGAATTAAGGAGATGTCTGGTGAAATGCAAAATGCAAATGCACAAATACAGCTTGGCATACGCCATTTTCAGAATCAGCAGGTCCAAATTTTGTAAAAGAAGAAAAAAAAACAACATTATACCACATTCTACCCACAAATGCCTTAATACCTACTTTCCAGAGCTCTTTTCCGGTTTTGGGACTAGTAAAAAGAACAGATTTCCGACCCTGTTAGCACAGGTACATGCTCAGATGAAGCCGGCGTTCACTTCGGGAGTGTCACTTCAATGGCCATAACGATATCTTATAATGCCTTGCTGTTTGATATGCATACGCGTAGTGAATGATACCGAAACTACATATATTACATATGGCTGCCCCTTTGAATATCTCACGATTCCAATCTAATGGATAAGGATCCACAATGACTCAAGTGTGTTCAGATATAAAGGAAGCTCGCCTTGTTTAACAGTTAGAAATCGCCTTGTTAAACAGTTACAATTAGTAGTTATATGTATGGGCAACCTTGACTACTTCAGAGTAAGTTTTGGATGAAATTTACGGGGTGCCATATTGAATTTTCCCATGATCATTTGTACCAGTGATTATGCAGATATTTTCAAAATGAGCCCACTTGAATAAACTGTCAAGTGTTAAAGATTGAGCCAGCTTCAATCTTCAATTTACTAAGCTTTCACGAAAAGTTTGATAAAATATCCCGATTTGAACCCACGTGACCTATTTGGCCTAAAAATGACCTTTAAGGTCAAAAGCGAGAATGTCATCCGGTCACATCTCATTCCCCACAACATGTAGTGTTGATTAAGCGTGGATAATTGCTTT
Organism: Hanleya hanleyi; assembly: GCA_036873755.1. Lineage (NCBI taxonomy): Eukaryota > Metazoa > Mollusca > Polyplacophora > Lepidopleurida > Hanleyidae > Hanleya > Hanleya hanleyi. Next base: position 71,615 of record JAVTVY010021749.1, read on the forward strand.
TAACACGCGATGCCATCAAAAGTGTTTTTTCATCTCTTGGCTGGCTTACTATTAGATAACAGTCACTATTTGAAGTACAATAAAAAAAGAGCATATCCAAATCTTATATTTTGACCATATTGTTTTTCATATAAATCATTCTCATATGAATGAGAGAATCTAAGAAATAACATGGATTTCATGAGATTTTAGTTTACCGCATGTTTTAGTGATTGAAATTATCCACTAAAAAGTACCCATCACCATGTTAATTTCCGTGATAAGTGCCAAAATCTCATGATAAAAGATAGGAATAACTTCAAGTGCAGAAAGGCTGAAAATCAAGTGTAAATTTGAGTTCTTCCGTCAGATAGCTGAGATTTTAGCTGCTATAGATTGTGTTGATCAGTTAATCGGAATATTAATGCTCATTTGTCTATAAATGTCGGTTTTGTGGGATACATCGGGTGACTTCCGGTTAACGAAATGGAACGAAGATAAGGAAGATATCATTTTCACATTTAAATTGGTGCTATTTAAGATTGAAATTTTAAATCTATTCTTTGACATAAAGGAGGACCTTATTTTGAATAACAAAATGGAGCAATAAAATAAAAATCATGGGGTTTTTTTTGTCCGTGAGGCTGGGGTCATTTATCCTTAATAGCTTCCGGGTCTAGCACAGTTTGCAAGGTTAATTGGTGTTCGCTACACAATCTTTGATAACGCGGGGAGAATATTCGATGAAACTTCCTGGATTGTGAATATAGAGAAGTCAATTGGGGAAATTCCGTCTCCAACCCACAAACCACAAGCACATCTCACTGCGCATGTGCATTATTTCCCTACTTCTTATATCGTACTGCTGTTCATTATTCATCTCACTTGTATTCTGACTTTCTCTGCACTGCACTTCTTCTTGACCTGTATCTCTTCTTCAACGTGTTGGATGATCGCAGTTCAGTCGTCTCCGCTGTTGGTAGGTACATTTGATTACTGGGTAATCCATTATATTTTGTGCGTCGGAAGACCCGTTCCATCTTTTCCTGTTGCCGAGGCCGATAGTACTACGATGGTGTAACCATGGATCAATTTATCCGTTGGAGTGTGGGATTAATAAAACCGCGTGATGACATGCTCCCAAGTGAGTACGAGTAGCGTACCGGTACTCCGCCATTTTTCAAGATGACGGCCTTTACATGATAAAATTTATTATCGTATTTTCAATTAGCCATTCTCATGCCATATCTTTTGCTTTAGGGGTCAAAACAGCTGGATCGTAGTCTTTTTTAGAAAGAAAGAAAAACAAAAACTGGTAGCATCGCATTTGGCTGTTATATAACAATCTTACTACATGCCCATAAAACATATGTTTTGACCCTCTCATCGTCATTCTATCTGCTTATATCAATGATACCAAGCATAAACATGTGTGCATAAAGTTAAGTTAAGAAAGTTAATCCTACCTGGCCTGGGCGGGTGGGGTCATTTTGAGCCTATTTGCATAACCCCCTAGCAGAGGATCATGGGTAAATTCAAAATGACGTCCTCGTGGGGTACCAGAAAAGTGATGTTTTTGTCATATTTCTTCACAACTTCCGCTTTTTCGCGATGAAAAGTGGGCGAAAACTATTTTATTTCACATCGCATCAATATTTACTAATTTATCATGTACAGGGCTAAAAGCGTTCGGTGTCCGGTTTTTCACGTATATTATCGTTCTATTAACGTTTGAAACGCGTTTCAATAGCGTTCTGAACGCGTTTTGTATTCGTTTCGTTTGCTTCTCAAAGAACGCGTTTATACCTCGCAAACGCGTTTGATCATCGGTATGTTCATTTATCTTTCGTTTCGTTTTGCTTAAAACGCGTTTCACGAACGCGTTTTTGAAACCCGTTTCGAAACGCGTTTTGGAAACGCGTTTCGGAACGCGTTTTATTGTTGTTGTTGTTAAATAAGCAGTACCGTCCACACCACGGTTGCTTCGTCGGGCGAGAATACTATTTGGTCTGTTTTGTTTCTTTGTACAACGGTTCGGCGACTGAGTGTTAATCAAAAGCTGCATGGAGTCAAGGTCAGGCGAAACGCTTTTTCGGCTCGGTATCACATGCCTGACTAATCATTTCGCTTGGTATGGGAAGACATATATTATTTCGCTTGGAGAACGAAAAGATTTAAGCTTAGCGCAATATATAGACGAAACGAATTACCAGACATAAAACGTTTTTACCCTTGTATATTAAAGGCTATGCCACATATATTTATAGCACAGGGATTATAATAGCGGCTGGGGAAAGCCCCGACACGTGGGCTTCTTGGACTGGTTTGCAAAATAAAAACACAAGTTTGCACGAGTTGAACGAAAAGAGAAACGCGTTCGAAACGCGTTTATAAAACGCGTTCACAAATGGGTTGATAAACGCGTTTCGATCAGAGCAAACGCGTTTGACGAGGGAAACGCGTTTTGAAAAATAAAAATTAAGCGATATTGAAAGCGTTTCGTTTCCTATAATCGTTTGGTAAGCGTTTGAAACGCGTTTACATTTTCGTTCCGTTCGCGTTTCGTTAGGTCAAACTAAACGAAAATAACCGGACACCGAACGCTTTTACCCCTAGTTTTTGCGGAGTAATTGCATAAATAAAAAATTCAGAAAATCCGACCGAAAAATCGACCAAAAAATTCCGTTTTTGAAAATGACGTCACCGTGACGTCATCAAAGCGACCATCTTGGATTTTTTACATTTTCTGGTAGAACGTGACCCAATGGTATAGTGTGGTAAGTTTCAACCCCCTAGCTCAGGGTAAAAGAAAAATAATTCAGGGGGTGGCCATTTCGACCCCCCCCCGCCCCCCGCCCAGACCAGGATACGTTCCAAAAAGCCCAGGCCAGATAGGGTTAAGAAAAAAATAACATTTGTTCTGTTCTAATTCGCTAGACTCAAAAGAACATAAAATAGTTATCGTTTCAACAACTGCACAGATTTATTCACCATAGAATGCCCAGGAGGTCGATTTTTCGATTATTTTATTTATGCAATTTCTTCGCAAAAACTGCATGATGAATTACGAAATATCAATGTGATTTGGAATAAAATAGTTTTGCCCACTTTTCATCGCGAAAATTCCCAGACATTTTGAAGAAAAATCACGGCAATCAGCAAATAGGCTCAAAATGACCCCAATATGATAAATTGTCAAGTCACAGAGTGGCAGCTTTCAATTTTTTGCCGTTCCGGAGATAGCGCAGGAAAGTTTGGCGGAGGGGGGGTGCATTTGCCACCCCCCCGCTCAGGCCTGGTAGGGTTAACCGTAAGAAACTACATTTTTTTCCTTCGAAAGTAAAAGTCTAATATCAAATATCTAATATCAATATTGTTGGTGAATTGTATCATATAGTGACCTGTCTGACAATTGTTTAGTGCTGACCTATTTCTGAGCGAGTAGCCTACTTCAACACCGGTCCAGTACCACAGTTGCTAGGGGCCGTGTGATCATGTCATTCAATATGTCCACATGAACAGTTATAATAAAAGCGATACAAAACACCACAGGCATCGCCTTTGGCTCTTGCTCTGAGTACGAATTTGCATTCATTAATTACACCGTCCTTTGGGCCGTTTTTCACTATCTGATCGTCACATAGTTCATCATTTTCGAACAGATGACTTGACAGGGCTATTATTTCGTCGCTCTGAAAGTCGGCACGAGGGGTCGTGTGATCATGTCATTCAATATTCCCACATGAACAGCTACAATAAAAGCGTGGCTGGGATACAAATTCTCACAGGGTTCACTTTTGGTTCTTGAGGTTTTAGAAATAGGCAATCAGTATATTTGTTTGTGGGGCCACGGCTTCTTGTCAGTACGCCGACATCCTTTTCCATCATGCTTTTAATGTTCATAGATTCATAATTCCCATATCCGAGGGATTGATTTAGTTTTTGATGACAGGTGTGGTACCGCTGGCCCCGGATGATTGAAACTTGAGTCACTTTCGGCCTCTGTTGCAAGACTATTTACCTGCTTAACTATTGGTGGCAATATTGCCGAGTAAATAAGTTTTTCCGTTGGGCCATACGTGTTCGAAATGGGCCGCGCATTTGGGTGATGCTTTGAAGCGCTCGTCGAGGAGAAGAATACTGCGCTGCTGTTCCCGTGGATCCGAGATGTCATGGTACGCATGCGCAGTCGAGGGATGGTAGAGAAAGGGAATGTGACCTGCAGCGCGGCGTGTAAAATAGGGCTGGGGTGCTGTCCACGGGAATCGGCAACGTCAAGATACGAATGCACAGTCGAGGAGTTTGGAGAAAGGGCATGTTCGCGTGCGCAGGAACGTTTTGTGCGATTTGGGGATAATCCTTGGTCCCGGTGTTGCGCGCTGGGTCTCGTCTTGAAGCTCTGGTGATGTAGAATAAGACTGTGGTGGTGACGTGGAACTGTGAGGTCATCTGTGATGTCATTAGTAGTGAAAGCTCAGGTCGGTGTGCCTAAGTGTGTGTGGGTTGTAACCTGGGGCGTAATGTGGGACTGGGCGAGACATACTGATGCAATATAGAGATTCTGTGGAATGCTCTTGTTGTGTTGCGGCATAGGAATGACTGATATGCGCATGCGCACTCGAGGTTTGGTCGAGAAAACGGATATTCGTACGTCGCTCAGCGACGGCTCATGGACTTGACATTGCTGGTCACCCTTACAGTAACCCTTGTGGCTCGTGCTAAAAATAGCACTATTCTGATTGGCTAGTCCAATAAGAGAACAACATAGGATTGCATTTCAACCATGTTATTATCCCGATAATTACAGGCGTTCTGGATGTCTTCTCAACCTGCTCAGTTGATGCCCCCTCTGGCTCCCTGCCTCTACTAGCTACCACAAACGTGTGGTACAGGGTATAGTCCAATGACAATGGCGTCTCAATTGATTCTGGCTTTCGGTTGATTATCCAAAATCCTCCTATTCCTCCGTCGGTGTTCCATGGCGTGCACGTTCATGGCATTGACGATGGTGCATTGTAGAAACTACTAATAACACAATTGTCGCAGTTGTGTCTTCAGTGGTTTTCAGGTCGCCAGCTACTGTCACAACTGCGTTGTGGCAATAGCAGGTGACTCTGTCACTAAAAAACTGGTATCTAAGATGTTGACGCTTATTGTCACAACTAGGGGTCAATAATTATTTGAGGAAAAGATATATCTCACATGATATATGCCTAAATCTTTGATATATCCACTAATCAAAGCATGGCCTACATGAATTTAAGACGAAGTTTGAGTTCAATCGGAGAAAATAAAATTCCATCAATTGTTTTGACAAAGGGTACCCCTGAAGTGAAATTTGTTGTCGGAGTTTCGAGAATTTGATCCAAACTTCGTTCTGAAGTACTATCGACGTCACTGATCACGAATCCGAGGTCAGAATTGACCTGGACCTCGAAACTGACCTCGAAATCGAGGGTGGAACATTTCTAGAAACATTCTAGACCAGTGTGCCATTTTCGGTTCAGTGTAACTATCTGAGATATTGTCCAATAGAGAGATGGCAGGGCTAGTGCGTAGCGAAGTATGAACAGTCTCGGTAAAATAAAGGTAAAGAAAATATGCACATTCACATTTTAACCCATTAAATGAACAAAACTAGGTCAAAGTAAAGGTCAAGATCCAAGTCGCGGTCATATGTCAACGCACAGGTGACGGGGTCATCACATATCAAACGGCCAAGGTCATCAGTCTATCTTGTGACCTTCCGACAAGGCCTTAACTCCGCATAGAAACGGAGATATCATATGGGCATGTATTCACATGAGATAATTACTGGTCCCCTTACTAAGTTACAAAAACTCTTTTTTGTGACGTTAGCCGTTGAGATATACACTGTTATCCGTTAATATCGCACGTACGACAATGGGAAATTGCAAATACTATAATGACATAACCGTCGACTTTGCATGCAGAGTCGCCAGCTAATGTCGCAATTGCGACATTAGCGGTTGACTCTGCATGCAGATTCACCTGCTAATGACGCAATTACGACATCAGCTGGCGAACTGACAACTGCTAATAACACCATTGCCGCCATTCCGACAATTGTGTCTTTAGTAGTTGCTACAGTGCATGCGCTGAAACGGCTCCCTACAGACCGTAAGGTATACCATACAACAGGGCCGTGTCTGGTTGACAGGTACGCCACGACCATATCTAGTAGGAATTGAAGGTGAACGGGTGGGCTTCTCAAAGCTGGGATCAATCTCCATGAATTCTTCGACTTGGGGATCGACCAACATGGGCACTGAATCGTTTGGTCTCAATAATGGTGGGAGGTGGCGTGTTTCACTGGTGACACATTGATGGGTGCTAAATTGAGTGGGACCACAATCGGCCACATTCCACACATGGATGTGTGGGTACTTCATGGAGTATTCCTTGGAGTGCACGTTTGTTGTATCAACTGTCTAGGCGATGAATTCACCTCGAGCAGGTCGCGCAGGTGAACATCGTGGTAGAATGTCTGCTGAAACGGACGAGGTCGCTCGCTTTTATGGAGCTAGATGACGTTATTAGTACAGCCGGTTCAAACCGGTTTAAACTGGTTCAAACACGTTTCAGACCTACACATCTTAACATTTGCGAATGTCCTTTTCTGGTGATCTACTGAATCAGCATTTGATAACTTTTTGCGGGGATTCCTCTTGTTGCACCTGCCAAGAGGACCGACGTGCTCCCTCTACTCATGTATCTTTGTTTGATCGATATAACCAGCTGGGTCAAGATGGCCACCACGCGCTACGGCTAAGCGCTGATGTGAACAAAAAAAACGTGAGAACAACCACGTGATAACTTAAGCCCAGAAAAGGGATATTGAACTGGTATTCACCAGCACAATACTTGGAGGTACTCGTCAAACATCTGCGCGATAGTGGACATAGAGTATTCAGGGCAACTATGGAAGAGATAAAACAGGCAGTACTATACGCATACTCTACCGCTGAGGCCTTGCAACGATTGACTGTTCTGGATGGCAGGCCGTTCGGATAAAAATATTCACCATGGTTTTCGGTCAAATAAATGGCAAGCCAGTGTTCGCCGATTCGATCCATCGGGTCTGTGTTTTCGACATAATACAACACACGGTCTAGCGGGAACCAATTTCGGGCGAACACCCATTGAAAAAATAGTGCGTGTCTATAGATCAGTCTTGCGCAGGTTCGCGATCTGGCCTGTGTACATGCTAGTTGACAAAGTCATGCGTCTCATATCCACTTAAATTATGAATGAAAGGGAACGTCCCATCTTAAAACGTTATGACCGAACAACGCATGAGCTCGAGGAACACAGAATGTACGATGGTTCGGACCATGTAAGGTGGGGCGGTCTTCAACACCCGGAGCTTGGCTGCATGCTTCAGTACTTGTCCCGACATGTTGACCAGACCATGTAAGGTGGGGCGGTCTCCAACACCGGGAGCTTGGTTGCATGCTTCCGTACTTGCCCCGACATGTTGACCAAATAAGGATGGAGTTCGCGACCCCTCGCTTTTTCTCCTTTATTTTGGATCTCCCCGGGAAAGGGCCGAAGAAGGCACCCCTGTGGTACGACCACACAAAGGGTAAGGCTGGGGCACTTCAGGTCACGTAAACGATGACCAAAGGTTCGGTGTAGGTTGGGAGGGTATACGGTACACACACACTTAACCCCTATTATTCCCTAATTATCATCCAGGAGATCAACGACAAGGATGATATGTCATTCATTTGATGACACCCATTTGGTGCAGTTGTATTATAGTTTCGATACCATTAAGCATAATTCTAACACAACAAGCAGTAAGTTGTTCAAAATCGTCTTCCGAAAGTTTGGATGCATGTATCCAGTGTTGCGCACATGTCCATTCTCTATAGCTAGGCTACCAAGACGCTGATGAAACGATGTCTCTTGCAAGAAAAGAAAATAGCAAAATTTTCATGTGAACTCTTGTCCCCTGGAATACCAAAATGCTACTATATTAAACGTATATTAAACGTATAGTTCATATGCTTTTAGACATATTTCGCTTAAAACATAGACGTCGACCCTGATAAGAAATTGCATGGGCATAACCTGGAATATTCCAAACATAGCAAGTTTTTTAGCAATGGTCTCTCGAGAGAAATTTTCAAGTTGAGGAGAGTATGTTTTTATGTGGTGTATAGTACGTAGCGAACAAATCTTGGAAGTCAAAATATTAAACCGCCAGATTACTGGATTGAGTTTGTGGCCCTATATAAAAACACCCCCCTTCCCCAAAACTGAAACCATTAAGTTGAAACTTTATATAACGACATTTCCTTATTGACATAATATTAAATGGACAAGTAGATGGACAAGATCATGCTGTATTCAAATCGACATGGGCACCAACTGATTCCCTGTGCCATGAATGAGATATTTGCAATTGAAAACAAACCATGCTTTGTTCATATCTGTATGAAATGTACTTAAAAATAGTGCTTATCTTAGCATCCAAGACTTTTCAATCTAGTCTGTCACCATCCCCGGATATTCACCGGAATCTCAGAATATTATTTCAGAATATCAGATCGGATATACTCTCTCTGTCTTGTTAGCTTTTCATAGTGGGGGCCACTGTGGGGTTATATAGCTCGTTTGTTTGATTCAAAACGTCATCGATACTTTGAAAACTTGCGGCCATGCCTACCCACAAAAATGTATGCTTAATGAGGTTGGAATAACCATAGAAGTTAACATAAATGGAAAAAATATTTTTTTCTGGGTTTTTCGAATAAATACATGTTTTGCCACAGCGTTTCGCTGAGTATGTTCCCAGAGTTTTGAAGTGAATCCACTTAGGCACGCTATAAACATATTCACCTCAACATCATGTTAAAATATATTTTGGAAGCGCATATTCAGAAAAGTCTTTGTGTTCAATAAAGTATTTCTTTAAACCTATTTCTTCACGTTTTGTTTACAAGAAAGCGTACTATACTAATTTACATGGCACCATGTAAAAAAGCTATATCGTAGAGAAACGTACTTGAGACCAAATGTACGAAAAAAAATCAATTAAAAATAATGGACAATAAATCGTCCGAGTAGCACATCCCGAGAAGATTACGTCAGCTGAGCATCCAAGGTAAATCTGTTCGCATTTGCAGGGAGAGGTAACCTTTACTGTCTAACTGTGGAAATGTTTAGTCCTCTCCTTTAAGAGGTGGCGATAATACCAGTCAAAACCGTGCCTCATGGCGGCCATCTTGAAAAATGGTTGTTACGGCCTATATTAATCTAGTAACAAAATGACTCCATATCTCATTGCTTTCCCAACGCCATGTCAAATTACGTATGAGCTTTGGTGCTTTATGAGAAAAATCAGAATCCTATGAAAAATTCACATTATCTGGTTGACTATGTTTGCCTAGTTTCCTTGATATCATTATCAATATTATTATTTTTATTCTTTATTAATTAAATATTACTGTCCTGTGATATTGTACAACTATTTTGCTTTCAAATATCACGTGCAACACAGCAGTGTTGGCAAATAACGCAAATCTATATGCGTGCCTAAGCGGCCCAAAATTAAAATCTGGCGGCCTTTTTGGAAAATCTAGCAATTTCACATATCTGGTTGGCTATTTTTGCTTATTATTTTCATCGATATTATTATTTTCATTCCTTAGTTGATTAAATATTACTGTCTCATAATAATATAGCACTGTAAAAGCATGTTGCTTTCAAAATCGAAGTGTAACTAATACAAAGCTACGTGACCCAAATTGCCCGAGATTCGTGAGGCCATTTTGGAAAATGATGGCAGCCATTTTGGAAATCCGAGATGATTGTTATTACACCATATCCATTTTGAATTAATTGTCGCGCTGAAACACTAAAATATCAGAGTATCGACATGATTTATGTTGATCTTTTGGTTAGTAGTATATACAACCCTTATTCTGTCGGAAAAATGATGCTCAAAAATGTGTTCACCCCGAGTAAAATTTAAGGGGGAACTATTCTTTGAGGAGCCCCCCCCCCCGGGAAAATTTAACGGGGTACTTTTGTGGAGGGCCCCCGGGTAAAATTTAATGGGGTACTATTTCACGGATGACGTCACCTCCGGTCATGTCCGATCATGTCCGGCAATCTTCGATGGTGTATGTTTTGGGGTCAAAATGAGGGATTCTGGCATAACATGAAAGTAGGAAAGTGGACTCAAAGTGACCAATCAGCCTGCTCTATTTTATCCAATGAAATTGTTAGAATTTTAACCAATCAAATAGCCGAGCATAGTTTTAGCAGCCAATCAACTGGCAAGGCCCCCCGGGTAAAATTTAACCGGGAACTATTGACCCCGGGTAAACTTGAACGGGGAACTATTCTTTGAGGAGGGCCCTCCGGGTCAAATTGAACGGGGAACTATTCTTTGTAGAGGGTCCCCGGGTAAAATTTAACGTGGTACTATTTCACTTGCACGTCATTTGGTCAACCATGTCATCGATGGACCTGGCCATAAATACGAAGGGTCAGTCAGAGTGTGCGAACTGGACGGGAACCTCATCCACATCGAGAACACCATCTACGTACGCCGTGGACCATTCTTTGCACGTCTGAGCCGTCACCAGGACCCTACGCGAAGCGTCACCCTAGACCCTGAACTGTGGACAGCCTTTAATAATACACCGGGCGACCGGTCAGCCGTTCAGTTGGGCTGGGCTTGTGCCCTGAGTGACGCGGCGGCAGAACCCAATGAGCAACTGATCAACCATGAAGGCAAAAGACCATCCGGTACTCCACAAAGATGTGGCACTTAACAGTCCACTGTCGGAGGACGACGACGTCATCGATTACTCCGCTAGACCGAAGATATATACAACGATGATAGAACCCGAACGTCAGACCTCGACCTCGTTATAAATACACGATATTCTCTGGGTCCATTATCAGTCTTCACCATGAAGTACTGGGAGAAAGTGTTGGATAACTTATACTACAGTCCCGATAGTCCGGCAGCGTATAGTGCATTGTCTGTCCTCTATCGAGCCGCTCAACCCCATGGCATTCGTCTATCGCAAGTCCGAGATTGGCTCAAACAACAAGACACCTATACCTTACATCGAGCAGCCCGCCGTCATTTCCCACGGAACCGGGTCATCGTGGTTGGTATAGATGCCCAATGACAAGCGGATTTGGTCGATATGAGCGCCTTTGCCAAACACAACAATGGGAATGGTATATCTTGACATGCAACGATATCCTGACGGGTTCTGGCAAAACACACCTCGTCCAGAAACTCATTCAACACGCCGACAGCATGATTACCCCACCCATTGCCGAGTCATGTGGTGTTACCGAGAATGGCAAGCAGATTATGCAGCAATGCTCCACATCACGTTCGTGGAAGGCCTACCCAACCTGGCTGATTTGGAACCGGACATCTTGGTGGTCCTGGATGATCTGATGGCGGAGACGGATGCGCGGGTCACCCAACTCTTTACCAAAGGCAGCCATCATCGGCGACTCAGCATCATCTACGTTGTGCAGAATCTGTTGAGTAAAAACAAAGAACATCGGAACATCAGCTTGAATGCCCACTACCTGGTGGTGTTTAAACACCCGAGAGATACCACGCAACTGCGGCACCTGGCGCGACAGATATACCCCGGACGCACTCAGTTTGCATTGGAAGCCTTTGAAGAAGCGACAGATCCTCAACACGGGTATATGCTCTTCGACCTGAAGCAAGCCACCCGCGACCACCTTTTACTACGGACCGGTATCTTTCCCGGTGAGACCCACCACGTGTACATGCAAAAATAATGTAAACACACTCAGAGTGGCTCTCCCAGCTGTGGTGCGTATGCGATGATGGAGACAATAAATATATATAGAATACACCATTCTTGTTCATGTTGTTTCTGTAGTCCACTAATAAAAAGGGTAGGGTTGTGGGGTCCGGCATTAGTTGAACAGGATGTCTGCTCGAGTACGGGAGCACGCTCCGACGTTCCGTGTACTGAAGTCGGCCCCACCCAAATTGGTTCGGTCTATTATACGTGACACAGACCCTGCTCTCGTGTGCTGTCTGTGTGAGATTGAGATCAATATCTTAAAAGGGAACGTGCCACTGACTCCGGCTCAGAAGGCGAAGTTGGCCAAGCATAAGACAGCTCTCCGGACCGTGGTCCAGAAGCGAGTCTCCCAAACACGGAAGAAAAAGATCTTACAGAAAGGCGGATTTCTCGGGACAATCTTAGCGCCGTTGGTTGTCTCTGTACTAGGGCCAGTATTGGGTGGACTCTTCGATCGACAATGAACCACACGAAAAAATGACTCTGGTGGGCTCACGTCTGTTTCAAAACCCCCAATCGCCGTATCCGATCCAACCTACGGAGAAGACGATGAACACCGTCGATCACGAGATGCAACAGATTCTACAAAGACCGGGGTTAAGCGACAGTGAGAAAGTACAACAATACAATGAGACGCTTCAAGGGTACATCACGTTCATGGGGCAATACAAGGCCTCTGACCCAAACTCGGTGTCAGTCGCGCAACCAGCACACCCATACCACCGACCTCAGCACCGCTCCAACAGCCGCCATTACCAGGTGTACCGCCCACAACCCCCCCCCCCGCCCCAGCGGGTCGAAGACGAAGTCTTACATAGTTTACCCGCGTCGTTCAAGAAACAAGCTGGCCTGGTATTACAGCGAGTCAAAGACAATCCGAACGTGACCTGGATTGATCATGGCGAACTACTGGTACAGAACCAGGTGGTCACCGGTACACACATACCGAATTTAGTTTATCACCTGATGCGTCAACGTAGGTCGCGGACGGATCCTCAAGGATGGGAGGTGTTTGCCCAAGGCTTGAAAGACATGCATGTGCCACAATAATTGGTTGGGAATCTCCAGCGCTGGGCCTGGATGCAGAGTGACCAGCAATCGCCGGTACGTGCACCCCGCCAGTCACAACGACAGACTCGACACCCACGGACTTGGGAAGCCGAGTGGGAACCGGAGTCACCACCCAAAACATCACAACTGCGGGCACCTTCTTTTCACCCCTTTACAACACCACCCCTGAAACTACATCCACCAAGATCTATGACACGTAGCAAGTCACCGCGACGATCACGACACCGGGAACAAGCTTCAAAGGCCTGGAAACGCTATTAAAACCAACAGCGGCAGCAGGAAACCTCAGTCGTCATGTTTTACCTCACACTACCCAGCAATAGCCCGACTGGGATGTTTCCCAACAACACCTTGGCCCATTATGTCACGCAGCTGCCACATCCTTTACATCTCCCCGGACGTTGGGAGTGTGGTCTAGTGGATATCCAGTACTCGTACACGTGGTACAATGGGCAAAAAAATACGGTATGGTACGAAGTCGTGTACGAAAGCAGCACCTATAACTTCACTCTTCCCGAAAGCCACTACCCTACACCTAAAATATTCACCGAGGCGTTGGGTAACCTCATCAAGGGCAAGACATCCGTGGGTAAAAGTGCCTTCCCATTTGCGGTTTACCTGCACATGGAGTACCACGAGTGGAACCACAAATTGCTGATTATCCTCCAGAGCAATGTGACCGTACGTTTCAGCAAGAAGGGGCTGTGTGCACTGGAGACGGATAACTATGTTGGGCCCGGACGGCCCCAGGGGAAGACCATGCTGGATCTTCAGTCTGGCTTGTATGGACTCTATGCCTATTCGGATGTGGTGGATGATCACATTGTCGGCGATATCGATGCGCCCCTGCTCCGCGTCTGTCCAGTGAAAGGGAACTACGGAGATCAGGTCACGAAGAGCTTTAACCACGTACCTACCGGTGCGACAGATTCACATCAGTACTATCGCCATCGATATAAGGGATGATACCGGACAACCACTGTCATTCGAAATTGGAAAAGTGGTGGTCACACTTCATTTTCGAAAACTACGCTCTACCAACTTTGTATAATGAAGGTGCCTTACAAGTGCGATGTTCACAGCTATATGAACTATTATACCCAACAGGCCGGAGGTGGCCTTCCCGTCTTTGCAGGTACACGCATCCAACGAGGTCATGGGCTGGGGAACATACTCGTGAGCCTCGTCAAAACGTTCCTGCCACTGGTGTCGCGAGGGGTGAAAGCGGTCGGAAAACAAGTTCTTCGAAGTGGGTGCAAGCCCTGAGAGATGCGTTGAGCGGTGTCCCTGGTCCGAGAAGCACTGAAACGCCTCTTGGTCGAAAAAGTACAACGCACCGTAGGAAATAAAAGACCTGCACTGCCGAGACCACGCACCAGTCGACGACCGACCCAGCGACGACGCACATCGAAGACCCAGGATATCTTTCCTTAAACATGTCCTTCATCCTCGCCGAGTGCTGCCCTTCCACTAACAGTGAATTTGATTTGTGGGCCGTCCCACCCACGCAGACCAGTGCCGAACAAGGATTATGGGTGGAGCATCTCCCGCTCTCCAGCACCAACGAAACAGGGCCCATCGAGTTCACCATCAGTAATGCGGATACGGCATATGCGGATTTAGCCCATACGCACTTGTATGTGAAAGCAGTATATGAATATCGTCAATGGAGATGGCTCCAGAATCGTCGACCATGCAACGGTGAGCCCGACGAATCTCTGGCTGCCCTCTATCTTTCAACAGGTGGATATTTTTCTCAGCGACAAATTCATCAGTGACTCGACCAACACGTACCCCTATCGAGCCTACATCGAAACGCTGTTGTCGTATGGACGAGAGGCTTAGCTGACAGTTCCTTTATTCTACCGGGACACACCCGAGCACATGGGCACGGAGATCGACAATGCGGGATGGAGCAAACGGAAGGATTTCACTGCGAACGGCAGCTCGGTCGATCTAATCGGTCGACTGCACGCTACCTCTTCATGCAAGACCGGTACCTCTTGAACAAAATCCCCATCAAAATCCGACTGATACGGGGGCCCCGACCTTCGCCATGATGGCCACTAGCGTAGAGGGGAATGTAGCTGACTATCAGATCATCATCCAAGACGTAGTCCTGTATGTCAGAAAAGTGAAACCGAATCCAGCCGTTCAATTGGGACACATCAAAGCCATGGAGAAAAAATCAGCCCAGTACCTTATCCGACGTGTGCAAACCAAAGTGTTCTCTGTGCCTGCCGGAAATATGAGCGCCAACAAAGAAAACCTGTTCCTGGCGGAACTGCCCAAGCCATTGATCCTGGCCTGTGTGGAAAATATCAGTTTCAGCGGAGCCTACCCAGAGAACCCGTTTGACTTTAAACATTTCGGCATCAATTTTGTGGCCCTGCATGTGGATGGACAGCAGATCCCAGCCGCGGCGTTAACACCGAACTTCGGGCGCGCGAATTTTATTCGAGCCTATCAGAGACTGTTTACAGCGACCGGTCATATCAACCAGGATGAAGGGAATGTGATCAGTCGGGAGGACTACGCGAACGGATTCACGTTTTCTGTTTCCATCTGACCCTACCTTAGAGAACGACCATTAGCTGACCCTCGCCAAGCAAGGCAACTTACGGATGGAAATCCACTTTGCACGAGCCCTCCGGAGCACCATTAACGTGATTTGCTACGCGGAGTTTGACAACATCATTCAAGTGGACAAGGCGCGCAACGTCCTGTGTGACTTTGCCACCTAACATGGATACAGATCAGATTACCACCGTGCTGGAGAATGACCCAGGGACAAGTATGGTCAGGGGGTGTTCGCCCGAGACGTGCTCCCGTTAGACCGTGTGTATCCAGCTGCATACGTGCTCAACACGGACCCGATGGATCGTTCTGGTCAACACTGGGTGGCCGTGTACTTGACTCGGGGTGAATACTTTCACCCGTACGGCCTGCCACCCCTCCATCCCGATTTAACAGCCTTGATGGACGAAGGCACAGAGACGTGATGTTGGAACAGACAAGAGTTGCAAGGTCTGAGCAGTAGCGTGTGCGGCCAATACTGCTTGTTTTATCTCTACCAACGATACCAGAGACGAAGGCTATCCACCATCATGCGAATGTATGACGAGTGCGATATACACAGCTATATGAACTATTATACCCAACAGATCAGAGGTGGCCTTTCCGTCTTTGCAGGTACACGCATCCAACGAGGTCATGGGCTGGGGAACATACTCGTGAGCCTCGTCAAAACGTGTTCTGGACGAGTACTCCCAGGCCGAGGACCGAGATGTACTGTTGTACGACTGGACCGCAGATCATTTCAATGTACAAGCCCCGTTCTGCTTAGTTTCGGTAACATCAGATCTGACATCTTGTTGTTCTTTGATCCTATTATCCGTGTCGACCAACAGAATCGCCAGAAGAATCCGCCATTTGCTTCTCTAACAAGATAGCTGCGACAAGATACGCACCAACGGCTGTCTCTGGCGATACTATTGGTCAATTATCTCGAGAGCACGAGAAAATAGAGATCTCGAGATCACGACATAACAAAGATGTCGAGATCACGACATAACAAAGATCTCAAGATCACGATATAACAAAGATGTCGAGATCACGAGATAATTTTTAAAAAATCTTGCGTGTCACTTTTACGGCTCTATAGATAATTCTCAATTCCTATTGGTCAGTTATCTCGAGATCACGAGATAACACAGATCTCAAGATCACGATATAACAAAGATGTCGAGATCACGAGATAATTTTTAAAAAATCTTGCGTGTCACTTTTACGGCTCCATAGGTATGTGTTTCTTTGTGAATAGATGGTATTTCATATTGCTTGTGATGGTATTCGCCTATGGTCAGTCGTCGCTATATAGCTGAAATATTGCTGAACGTGACGAGAAATATAAAACATCGATCTGCCGAACAGAGAACATGTACACTGTAAAACTCTAGACAATAAAATAAACCTCTTGGGATATGTTGTATATAATTTCAGTCTTTCATACATAACTGCGACGGTGCCTAGCGATATTTTCAACCTAAAAATCAACCAGTAACATGGCGTGTGCCATCGCCAGAGGCTCCGATTTTGGCACCACCACTCGGTCTTCAATCTTTCATTTCAAATCAACGACGGGTCATATTTCTATCAAACTTCAGATCTGGAAAGCCTGATAAAGAAGCTTTTTAATGATATTAGTTTTCTTTTTTGCTAAGGAGCTAAATTTTATAGAAGTTCTGGACTGTTGTGCCGTTTTCGCTACAAAACTGTCGTCCCCGCTATAGGTCACGTGAGGTAAACAGTCCCCCCTGCCCTCCCCTATTTTTTTTTTAGAATTCAGACTTCACCTGTTATAATCCCCCTTCCCGTTTCAGTGAATACATTGGGAGTTATACAGTATACATACACCCCTTTATTAATATCAATCCATGAGTATTATCGTCTTGGTATATAACACTGCTCACAGAAAGTAAACAATGTCAATGGCCTAATTGGTGATCGCACAACGTTCGGCCTACGTTAGTCCAAGATGGCGAATTTCAAGATGGCCGTCGCTACGTTTGGCCAACGTCGCTCTAGGTCATCCCGTACGCTGGCATGACATCGATGAGGCGCGTCTGTGATTGGTGGATGAGAAAAATATTGTTAGTACGTCGGGGTTTTTCAAGAGCGTGGGCGGGTAATTTTCTATAAAAAGGGGCAGTTTTCGAGATCTGTATTCATTTTCTCGAAGTTCAGGCGAAGCCATGTCACGCAGTATAACGAATAATCTACACGACATACAGTATACGGCCACCAGTGGGGATCTGAGTGCAAAAGTTAGAGTCGGGACAGCCATTTCGAGCATGCAACAAGAACGATGACCGCTCGCCAAGAATCCAGGCCCCACCGCGGCGGAGGACAATTTTATTACAGATCCCGACGAACCGTCCATAGAAGTATTACCGATACAGGAAGCTGTGCGTACAATCTACCAACGCCACTGGCCTACTATCCGGCACCGTTTTCATCGCCATCACCATATATTGGACTTGTACAATTTCCGGTTAGAAGTTAGCAACAGCCTACACAGCTACGTGGAAGCCATTTCAGCGACCAGGCCACGACCTTCAAATTAAATCTTACCTTTGGGTATTTATTACGGTAAAAGGAGACAGACCAGCTCCGGTACTTTTACTCCAGTCACAATACCCTCGTGTTCGACCAGCCCTTCACCACTACGGATCGTATGTCCCTGGACACGGTACTGGACCAATTAGAAACTTTGGATAGCTTGAAATGGACCCGACAACAACGCCCTAACACCAAAAGACAGGTGGAGATGACGACGAATGTTACGTTTTACGTGACTAAAATGATCGACCATCCCATCAGTGCCCCCATCAACTTACCGCCCTGGCTGAAAATCCGGAAAGGCATGCATGTGTTGGTAGGTGTAAGTACGGGGCCTTACACCGGTCGGAAATGCCTGTTTCGCTGTCTCGCCTTCCATCTGGACAAACTTCCACTCAGAGATTGAAATCGAATTGCCAACAAATATTGAGAAGACGACTTACGTGAACGAAACATGAAATATTAGGACTTTCGCGCGTTTCCATTATCACAACTGGATCTGGTGGAAAGCTTGTTCCACGTTATTATTGTCGTGTACAGTCTAGCCCAACACGTGGATGACAACAACACTGATACCCCTCGACTCCTACCCCACCTTGTGCATCATTCTCCGGGGAAGTACGACACAACCATGAAATTGAATTTGTACCAGACTGACACTGGCGAGCATTTCTCCTATATTACGAACATGAATACATGTAGGTATGCCCAGTCATACAGTTTTACTAAATGCCATCGCGTGTTTGATCGGTCGTCCAACTTACACCGTCACGAGAAAACCTGCGACAATAACAGCAAACGAAAATTTCCTGGCGGTGTCTTCCACAATACACCCACCATATTTGAAGAGCTGATGGATACCATGAAAAATGCTAAAGTAAACGTGAACTTGCACTGCAGATATTGCACTGGACTTCTGATGTTATAATAAGGAGAAATAACTGTTGTATATATGTTGTGTAACAGTTCTCTGTTATAAAATAAAATCTGTTTTTCCTACAACAACGTGATTTTTTGGTTCTTTTGTATACCGTAGTATACCTCTTCTCAAATTTGCATATAACCTTTGTGACGTCACATAAAGGGTTCCCGTAGACGCCTCTTGTCCCTTGGAAAGAGCTTAATCGGTCGTATTGACCCTAGAAATTTGCATATGACCTTTGTGACGTCACATGAGCAGCACGTAGACAAAACCGATTCACGGAGAATGGCGTGCGATACTGACCCCGATATTGACACCTGCGCAACATTATTAATATCCGGTAAGGGCATTAACCCGCGGATTGACCTTTGACCTTTGAGTGCACTTTGTGACGTCACTTTCGGTTAGGGTCACGTGACCGGAAGTGACCTTTGACCCCTGCGCACCATTAAAATAGGATCTTGAGGTCCATTGACCTGAAGTC
The DNA here is from genome assembly GCA_036873755.1 of Hanleya hanleyi. Lineage (NCBI taxonomy): Eukaryota > Metazoa > Mollusca > Polyplacophora > Lepidopleurida > Hanleyidae > Hanleya > Hanleya hanleyi. The sequence goes on from JAVTVY010021749.1 coordinate 91,041, forward strand.
AGGGTAAAATTCGGTCGTATTGACCCTAAGAATTTGCATATGACATCTGTGATGTCACACGAGCAACATGCAGACAAACCCGATTCTCGGAGAATGACGTGCGATACATATTAACCCCTGCGCACGATTATTAATATCCGGTAAGGGCATTAATCCGCGAATTGACCTTTGACCGCTGCGTGCACTTTGTGACGTCATTTGACCCGGATCTGACCTGTGACCCGAATGTCACGTGACCGGATGTGACGTCATAGTGACGTCCATTTGATAAGTAGTAAAAGGGCATCTAGAGCTGGGTTTAAGTGCAGAAATGTGCGAATCAGGGGAGATAACCAGGAATTGTTCCAACAGAGTTATCTGCCCCTGAACCCTGAACCAGATGCTCTTTATATACTACTCAAGTGTAGGGATCGTACGGAGTATACACACATAGAGGGAGTACTTTATTCTGAATGTTTATCCTCAATAATATTTGGAAGCTGAACTTTATTGCATAATTACTTTCCTGTCCATACGGCATCGATTGTTGTTCATTACTTTTCAAACTTGTACTTTGAATTTCCCCAGGTTGAGCATCGTCCGGTGACCAGTAGAATATATAATGTTGCTGTCCAGGAAATCAACGTGTACGATGATCGCGGTTCTGCTTCTGGTGACCTTAATCCCTCCCACTGAGGGTGGTAAGCTTATTGATACCTTTTTATTGCTGAAGTGCTTGAATACCCTTCCTTGTCTTATTGACAATGATTTTCGCTAAACATTTTCATTGTTTAATCACCCATAGAGTTTACAGACGTTTCATTTCAGAAAACGACCTGTGAGTTTGTTAACCCTGTCAGGGCTGTGTGTGTGTGTGCGGGGGGGGGCTTTATGGCCCCTTCTCAAACGTTCGGCCCCTTCTCAAATGACGGCCATTTGGGGTACCAGAGAAGTGATGTTTTCGTCAACTTTGGAATAAAAATTTTAACATGGCCCCCAGGTGGTGCCACCTATAGGCCAATCGGCACAAAAACATTCCCAAAAGATAACTTGAGGGAAAGTACCCACATGTCAAGGTGGAAAGAATCCGTTTAGGTCTTCAAAAGTTACTGCCCGGAAATACAATTTTACATTGGCCCACAGGTTGCGCCACCTATAGGCGGATTGGCACGAAGAACAATCCAAACCGAGATCTTGAGGCAAGATCTCCTAACATTGGAAATAGAAAATTGAATCTGTTCACTTTACCAAAATGTCAACGTGGCGCCACCTATTAGCAGATCGACATGCGAAACAATTCCAAGCCAGACCTGCAGGCAACGTACCCAAATACCAAATTTGAAAGGAATCCATTCAAGTTGTTAATGTTATTGTCCGGAAGCATACTTTTAAATTGGCCCCCAGGTGGCGCCACCTATATGTTGGTAGGCAAGAAAACTAATGCCAAGCGAGATATTGAGGTGAGGTACCCACATACCAAATTTGAAAAGAATCGGTTCAGATTTTCAAAAGTTATTGTCTGGAAACACTTTTAACTTAGCCTTCAGGTGGTGCCACCTTTACTCGAATCGACATGAGAACAATCTCAAGCCAGATCTTGAGGCAAGGTACCCACACGCCAAATTTGAAACGAGCAAGAATCGTTGAGGTTTTCAAAAGTTATTGTCTGGAAATGTAATTTTAACTTGACCTTCAGGTGGCGCCACCTAGAGGAGGATTGACACGAAAAATAATCCCAAGCAAGAGGCGAGGGACCCACTTACCAAATTCGAAAACATGGGGCTCTGCCTGATAAATCGAGCCCTTTTGGGGTTGCAATTCATTGAGGTGTGACAGAATCATACCAACATTGCAGACTACATGTACACACAAAATTCAACTTTCTGTCAAGACAAAATGGATACATAAGCTCAAACGCAATATATGAAGGTCGGGCGTTTAACTCATTTGTGAGAGAAATGTATATACATATACATGGCCTAATATCACCATACTGTACACAATTGGATGGCATGGCTGTAAACCAGGAACTGAATGTACTTTAACCCTACCTGGCCTGCGTTTTCTGGGACCTGTCCAGGCCTGGGAGTTCGGGGGGCGAAATGCCCCTCCCCCTCTAATTAGTTTTCTTACCCCATAAGCTAGGGGGCTGAAACTTACCACACTATACCCTTGGGTCAAGCTCTACCAGAAAATGTAAAAAAAGAAAATCCAAGATGGCCGCTTTGATGACGTCATTTTCAAAAACGGCATGTTTTTGGACGATTTTTCGGTCAGATTTTCCGAAATTTTTATTTATGCAATTCTCCACAAAAACTGCATGATAAATTAGTAAATATTACTGTGATATGAAATAACATAGTTTTTGCCCACTTTTCACCGCGGAAAAGCAGAAATTCTTAAGAAATATGACGAAAACATCACTTATCTGGTACCCCACGTGGCCATCATCTTGAATTTAGCCTTGATCCTCTGCTCGGGGGTTATGTAAATAGACTCTAATAACCCCAATATGATAAGCTATAAAGTCGCGGAGTTTCAGCTCTCCTTTTTTTGTCGTTCCGGACATAGCGCAGAAAGTTTGGTGGGTGGGGGCTCCCAGGTCTGATAGAGTTAAATGCAAATAGATTCAGAGGTCACACATTGAGCCAAAGGCCAGTCACTATTTTCACCTCCAGCAGTGACCTTTCTGAGTCATAACTGTGAACCAACTACTGATGTGTTATCTATGCAAATGAGAATATGGAAATTTGTACCCAAACACAGACAGCCACTTTACCGTAGGTCCAGATGGAAAATTTGCATGTAATAGAAATTGTTGAAAAAAACACAACTGTCCAGTTTCGGACAGAGCTGAAAAACAATAGGTCTCTTCCCCTAGACAGGAGCAATATGCACAACAAATTAGAAGTTGATTGCCGAAGATTTTCGGAAGTTATCCGACGGAAAAGATTGAACAACAGGGAAATTTGCTTATTAATGAATTTGTAGATAAAAACCCAGTTCCCAGTTTCGGACAGCACTGAAAATAGGTGTCTTTTCCTAGGCAGGACCAATATGCACCACAAATTTGAAGTTGATTGACAAAGGCATTCAAAAGTTATCTGACGGAAAAAAAGTGGGAAACAGAAGAAGCAGAAGAAGAAAGAAGAAGCTGACAAACACAGAAGGAATCCCTAGGGATGCCTTATTAGGGGGCCTGAGTAGGTCAGTAGTATACAAAGCGTATTTGAAGGTCTTTTGACCTCAGAAATTTGCATATGACCTCTGTGACGTCACGCGACAGCCAATCAGAAGCGAGTATTGTGTCACATGGGGTCATGTGTGGTGGATGGGTGGGAGGTGGGTTTAAGATGGC
>JAVTVY010021751.1:0-89107 GCA_036873755.1 Hanleya hanleyi
ACGCCACCTAGCGGTCAGTCAAGGGAGTTAATTTCTATTGCAGAGGGGATCTCCAAAGGAGGAAAATGGCACTGATGTAATAAAAGGTTTGCTTTGATAAAAAACACAAACATTGTTTTTAAATGTTTCCTATTTTTTGTCGAATTGATTTGAGAATATACTGTATGTTAACCATGGATTCTTTATTTTGACGTTTGAAAATGACGTAGATGGAACATGGAAAGATTCATCAAATACACAATTGAATTTGTTGAGAAACAACTCAAACGTGTTGTCAAATGCGTTGTTCATCTCATTAACGACATAACTTCAATCAATATTTTAATTTTTTTCCTCGAAAATCTTTGTTTGCTCCTGATTTATAATTCTACAGGTAAATGTGCGAGCAGCCAGGTTTTAAAAGAATGATGTTTTGTGTATATGGAAGACTTGGAAATGATCAGTTATGCAAGAGAGTAGAATGCCAGACATCAAACAGTTCGTGTTTTATGTTTCTCAGGACTATGAGAGGGGAGAAAAACATGGAATAAAATGGTTTCGGATCATATTACGTAAAATTCAACTGCGGCATGACGAAATTACGGTGAACCACAACGTTTTGGTTATAGTTCGTGCTTCCTCTCTTATTTTCAGATACAGCAATCAATCAGAAGTTAACCGTCGTTGCGCCTGAAGCGGTAGACGAAGCTTCAATTTATTCCAAAAAAAACACAGCAGTTTTTGCTTGATGTTTTATTTGAATTTTGGATGTCTAAATTATATTATACCTGATTTCCGTTAAGGATCCAGGATCTCTAACAGGCTTCCACAATTCGAACATGATTTTTCCCCTAATTCAAAAATTCTAAAATTCTTTGAATCAGATCTAAAGGTTGGTGAAAAAGGTAGCTCCAAAGGTAGCTCCCTTATGCTCCAAATTTACAATGAGCTTTCGAGAGAAGACGTCTGCATGGAATCGGCGAGCACTGCAGGTGAGCCACGCTTGTTTATCTAACAAATGTTGATCCATTCATCAATTAATTAACTTTCTTCAAACTTTTTATCAAATAATATTGAAAATTAAGCAACATTTAGACTGGGCTTTAAGTCATTTAACTTGATGGAAGAAACCACCGTCCATGAATTGAAGAAAATCGCTTGTCGTTAGTTTTTGCTCGTTTACGTTTTCAGATTGGCCTTTTTCAAACTGACATTTGGAGACAACGTTGTACATATGTAGAACTATTAGAAAGCCTGCCTCGGTGGTCGAAGGGCATTGTCGTTGCCGTCTGTCCGTTCGTCTGTCTGTCTGTCTGTCCGTCCGTCCATATTCGATGTAGCCACGATATCTCTTGAAGGGCTATAGCCAGACTCGAGAAATTCACACAACAGTTGCAGCTGGCCATGGACCAGAAGCCTGTTGATAAAGACCAACCCAACCTGTTTTTCGATGTCAGATTACACATTAAATATCGATTTGGTACTTAACATGATATTTCTTCGAGAATTAAATCCAGTGCATCTTTTGAAGGATTAGAGCCCTCCTTTCTAGTTTCCTATTTTCCATGCAAGGCCACATGCATGGTAATGTTATTGTTGGCTTCCATTCCTGTAATTGACAAATCAAGTACGTATTCTTTTGATTTTGACTGTTTGACTATTACATATGTTGAACATCCCTGTTTCATCTGAAATTCATCTTCACTAGCCGACTACAGGGTCGATAAGACATGTAAATGGTGAAGTTGATAATGGACAGCTGAATAAAGGATGTGCTCGTCAATTATAGGATTGATCATGGCCATGTTGTATCACCTGTAGATCGAGGAGCCAGCTCTCTGAGGCCAATCGATACTTGGTTCTGGGATTTGGCGGCGAACAGAGATATCAGATCTCTGACGATCCAGCGGCTATACGGGAAGTTTTCCTCTTGGCATTACATCTTGGTCCGTATTTTAATTTAATTTAACTTCAAAGTACCATCGTTTTAGACTTTGAAATGTGTATGCCGAGTTGATTGTATTGCTGTCCTAAACATAAATGGATATTTACATTTAGCATCACTTCACATCGACATACATTTTTGTCAAAGTTTAGATATATTTAAAAATCCATGCTGAAATCTATATGAAAATGTCACAACCAAACGAAATCCCATTTTCTTTCGTCGACGCGGTTTTCCGTCACTCCTGACTGTAAGCGTGTAAAGTATACAAATTTAATATTTTTCTGTGCGAAACAACGTTTTGTGCAAACTCGAAAAAACTAATATTTGTATTCACAAATATAACAGAGTTAAAGGAGTTTTTCTTTTTTAAACGTCACATATCCTTTATTGTCTTGTTTCCTATGTTGTACAGCAATCCGTTGAAAATGTAGCTCGGTACTCTTTATTTTATTATGTAATGTTATGAAATTATATCAGCCTGCTGCATGAGACGACTTCACATCTGAAACACTCAAGACAGTTTCAACTCGGAAAACCGAACCGGGTTTCTCCCCTTGAGTACTTAAATTCGAAACCCAGACTCTTCTGTTGGAAATTTATTACGTAAAAGTCTGGTTATCGGTATTAAAAACGTTAACAATATATGGAACAATAAGAGTGAGTTTCATGTTAACTTTATAATATATTTAAATTCTAAATGTAAATAGTATATTTTACCTCTTGGAGAGGAGATTTTTGCATAGGGGTAGAGAGCGAGTAGGTCTGGTCTGGAAACGATCGTAATTTGGCAAATCCTATGCAAGCTCACATACAGGAGAACCTGGATAGTCTACTGGGAGGTGTGTACAATGGATTATTTGAGCAGGGTGTACGTTCACTATTACCGGTAAAAACGGTATCATCTGTTGATTTACCACCGCTGGAGTGATGTCGGTTAGCTGAAGTAAGCCGTGGAAACCGTATAAAATTGACGGTGGAGTAAGGGACGGGATCAGGAGAGGGCGATGGGCCACGTGGCCTCGTCTGTCTGGGACTCGCTCAACAGTTTACCTAGTCTCCCATACCTGGTCTTACGTTACAACACACAAACACCTGTACGAGTTTCTACACGCTGTCCAGATTAGGGGAGGTGATAATATGAAATAACCACAAATGACATGCAGTAGATAATGTCTGCAACACAGAAGTTTTTGTTGGATCATGAACGGAGGCTCCGTGTAACTAACTTGTTTACTTTATCACCACAAAATTCTCTATACAGAAACTTGTTGATGGTGGTTATAAAAGAGGTTAATATGTGCCTTAGAGACTCGGTTTACTTGACTGGCCTCTTGTCTATATCATTTTTGTCGAGATGGTTTCTTGGATTCACTACGATTAAAAAAGCATATAGTCTAATTTCCCGACAACAATTCAGAGTAACCGCTAAAATAATCGCAGTGACGACTATCACACACAGCATAGCCGTTGAACAACTTCGAAGGATCAATATTTCATTCAACAATCCAGCAGCTTTTGGTGATAAACATTATGTCTGGTTTTTTATTTGATTGCAATTGTAGTTTTTAGACCGCTTCATGTACGGATTCGCGGCCCATCAACACAGTGCTTTATTTATCTTTCATTACACATTTCTGTTTTTTTTGTTTTTTGTTTTAATTCATAATTTTACAAGCACTATGGTTTAAAAAGATTAACGACATATAGAGAAGTAAAAATAAAAAATAGCAAAAAACAATTTTGACTTTCTATATCAGTCATTCAGTTCAAAAAGAGCACCTGTAATGTAATAGTTCTTTTCATAATGGACGCGCTGTTGTTTCCTTCGTCTTGGTTCCCTTCCATTACACACAGAGCCGTCCAAAAAAAACTGTGCCTGTAACACTGTTCGCGGAAATGTGTATCAGGGAATAGGATAGCCGGCTTCATCCTATTGTGCTTAAAAGTCAAAGTGTTCTAGTTCTGATGGTTGGCTCTTCAGGACATCACGAGAGCGTCGTGCCAGGGACAGTCTGTTTCTGAGGCGTTGAGCTATCTTACTTTGCTGTAGAAAAAGAATCAGAAGAAGATTTGTAGTATTTACCTTTCTTAATATTTGAAATTGGAGACTCAAAGCTAAGGGACATTCAAATATGATTTCTTGAATTCGTCAGCCTCTTGGTAACCCATTATCGCACTTTTACAGGCACACCCACACGCTCACACCCCTACAACAAATGGTGCATATACAAACATGATTGATAAATATATAAATAAATAGACAGCTAGATAAATAATCGGGTCGGTAAAGCAGCTATTTTTTTCTGAGGTTCGTGAGGAATACACTCGACTATTTCAGGCAGGTGGGTTTGTTATTTCAAATGGTGTGCTGGGCTATTTGTGTACTTCATGAATTTTGCTTGAGTTATCGCCAAAATAGGTCAAGGCGACTTGAAATTTATTGTTTCAAAAAAAAAAAAAAAAAAATAAAAAAAAAATAAAATAAAATAAAATAATCAAAAAGGCATGTGGGTACTGTGTGTAGCAGATTTTATGTTTTTTTTCTTCTTGTTTAATATTTTGGAAGTGTTGGAACGTAACTGCCCTCAATATCAAGGTAACTCCGCTGCTCCTACGACTTTATTCCAAAATTTAGTAGTCTTTGTTATCGAGTTACAACACATATAAGGGAAGTGGGAAGAGGTGCCGACATACTGACTGCGTCACATGACTTCACAGAATAGTCTTCTGGTTAACCTATTCTAAAGCACATACCAAGAATCTAACGATTCGTGATATGTGTTGTATCTCAGGTACGCTTTTATTGTACCTGTTCATGTGGCAACTTGGATGATATGACCACACGGCCCCTAACACCGGCATAAGCGGTATTAGATACAAATCTAGAGAGCTATGATGGAAATGCTCTGACAACTCGTATACTGGTAATTGGTGAGCTGTTTCGCTGTGACAACTCGTACATTGGATATTGGTGAGCTGTATTGTCGTCAGATGTAAATGACGGCATTTAACACAAAAGACTAGTCTGTAAGGCCCGATGTCGACCCAGCATCAACTTCCCACAAATGCCAGCATATATCAAAGACCAAAGGTTCTGTACAGGGGCGGGCCTCGGGGACGAAACGTCCACCAGCAGAATCTCGCAATATACAGGAAAAAATTACAACACATATAAGGGAAGTGGGAAGAGGTGCCGACATACTGACTGCGTCACATGATTTCACAGAATAGTCTTCTGGTTAACCTATTCTAAAGCACATACCAAGAATCTAACGATTCGTGATATGTGTTGTATCTCAGGTACGCTTTTATTGTACCTGTTCATGTGGCAACTTGGATGATATGACCACACGGCCCCTAGCACCGGCATAAGCGGTATTAGATACAAATCTAGAGAGCTATGGTGGAAATGCTCTGACAACTCGTATACTGGTAATTGGTGAGCTGTTTCGCTGTGACAACTCGTACATTGGAGATTGGTGAGCTGTATCGTCGTCAGATGTAAATGACGGCATTTAACACAAAAGACTAGTCTGTAAGGCCCGATGTCGACCCAGCATCAACTTCCCACAAATGCCAACATATATCAAAGACCAAAGGGTCTGTACAGGGGGCGGGCCTCGGGGACGAAACGTCCACCAGCAGAATCTCGCCATATACAGGAAAAAATTACAACACATATAAGGGAAGTGGGAAGAGGTGCCGACATACTGACTGCGTCACATGACTTCACAGAATAGTCTTCTGGTTAACCTATTCTAAAGCACATACCAAGAATCTAACGATTCGTGATATGTGTTGTATCTCAGGTACGCTTTTGTCATACATATTGGTGAATCTATGGAACAGTCGGCCCTCAATATCAAGGTAACCCCGTTATTTCGACAGTTCATTTGAAGCCGTAGACTTTTGACCGTCTCAGGATGTTGAACATGCAATGTCTTCATTTTGAATAATAGCCAGTCGATTTGATATAAGGTATTAAGGTGGTGTATACCTTATCTGTTAGGGGAGGTTTGGGGTTTAATATTGTAGCTAACGATAGCGGGACATTCATTTTTATAGGTCGTTTTCCAGGGTGTGTCGATGAGGTTCATGTTTTGCGCATTCGAGTAGAAATGCTCTATCGTTTCTTCTTGGCTGTTGGATCAGGTACTCTCTAAAACACTTGAGTGAACTGTTCCACTCAAGTTTGAGTGAAATGTACCTGTTCACTCAAACTTGAGTTACTTTTCACTCAACTTGAGTTACTTTTCACTCAACTTGAGTTAAAACCACTCAAGTTCACTCAACTTGGTGGGATGAATTTCCACTCTTATGCTTGAGTGTATTTAACTCAAGTTGAGTGAAAAGTAACTCAAGTTGAGTGAAAAGTAACTCAAGTTGAGTGAAAATCTCACTCAAGTATTGAGTGGGATGAATTTCCACTCTTACTTGAGTGAAATTTCACTCAACTTTTTTTAGAGAGTACATGGTGGTGATGTGTTCTGATCAGCAACTGTATTCAACGACTAGTAAAGATATGTGTTATTCAAGAACGTTTGAAGATAGGTTTTAGTCGAACAAGTTTGGACGATAATTTAAGTTGAGTAGTGCATAATGATAGCCCTTAGTTTCAGCAACGTTCAAAGAGAACCGTTACATGCAGCAACCTTCAAGGAGAATCTCGGCAACTTTCAAGGAGAACCGTTATATTCAGCAACCTTCAGGGAGAATCATTACTTTCAGCGTCGTTTAAGGAAAACTGTCACATTCAGCAACTTTTAAGGAGAACTGTTACATTTAGCAGACTTCAAAGAGAACCGTTACAATCAGCAACCTTCAAGGAGAAGCGTTACATTCAGCAACTTTCGCGGAGATCCGTTACTTTCAGCAACTTTTAAAGAGAACCGTTACATTCAGCAACTTTCAAGGAGAACCGTTACATTCTGCAACCTTCAAGGAGAACTGTTACATTCAGCAACTTTTAAGGATAAATTTCGCAATTTTGCATTCTTCTGATATCGTTTGATTCGATATTTCTTGCTGGCATTATAGAAAACTGTTGACCGCTTATGTCTCGCAGAAAATTAGCCTAGTTTTATGTATATTATGAATTATCCTTTTAATTTAGTGCTAATGTTATTATATGAGTTAGGTATTTGGATTATGGACGCGGAAATCCTTTAATGGACGACGGCTGAATATTAAATGATGGACTAGACGCTTGTATCGTAGCCTAGCCGAGGGCTAAATTTTGAGTATGGCGTATTTAATAAGCATACGGTATCCATAAATTCAGTTAGAATATACATTAATGGTAACTGCGTATACGATTGTCTCAGAAGGATAGATGACGTTGTGAATTTCACTAAGTTTGTTCCTGGGCGAATTCAGACACTGGATAGTCAATACTTGACATGAAGGCAAATACAAGAGCGTCAATTTTTCAATAAAGCTAATGCACCTATCATATCAGTACGTTTTATGCGTCGAATTACAAGAATATACTTGAATTCTTTTGTTGAAACGGTATACGTATAATGGATAATACCACACATGGTCCTGAATGTGACACCCCTCTCGTGTCATTCAGGCATCCAGCATATCTCCAGCACCGAGCCGACACACGACTGACTGACGGTGCTCTATTTCGCTGCTGATCCGCACAGAGAGATAAAGAGTTTCCCCGGTATCGCTTTCATATTCTATTCAATGTGCCACTCATCGACTGCATTGTGTTGCTGTGGAGGTTCCTCGATCAGAGATTCACTCGTTCAGCTCAAACACCGTCTCTATAATATTGTGCCTATTGTAAGAGGACCTACTGTCCAACAGTTGATGTTGTAAACTCTTTGGCTGGGGCTATATACCATTGGAAAAGTACAACGAGAGGGACACCAAGGTCAACTTAAATATGAAACTCCGAAAATGACAATAGATATGGTTATCAGTCCGTGTGAGGTGATAAGACTCACATCGCACTCAAACACATACCAATCAACAGAACAGGATATTGTTTAATGCTTTCAAGTATATGTAATAAGAAAACATGCGATACATTGCCTTGAGGGGGCTGAATCTTGCACTTTGAAACGTTAGTTTTGGGAAGGGGTACAGTTATATAATCGATGTGTTTTTTTGGCATTTACAAGGCGGTGTATGTAACACAATGCTATTTTATGGATAACAACTTCTTTTATTGCTCAGGTGCATGGAGATGCTTTTAACTTTCTCAAATCTAATTACTGTTTTACTTTATACCGAATCTTTTGAAGAGAGGTAATATTTTGTTCAGTAATCAATTGAAAAATGATCCAAAATTAACAAAATTGTTTCATGTCCAGTGATGAGATGTCACTAACTATCTAATCTGTCTATCCAGTGATGAGATGTCGCGGGGGTACATTTCCAAACTATTTCTTCTGTTAGCAATAGAACGTCCCATATTGCTGCAAATTATATTCAGGGTTAGTCTGAAATGCTGGTCAATAAGTGATGATGTGGATTTTTACATGGTCAGGCAGGTTGAAATGCTTATTTCCGTATTTTGAATCTATCTGCTAACTAGGCCATTTCCATTAATACCCTATGAACACTCCATCACTGTATATGCTTCTGTAAGATCTTATCGTCTTGTATATACCTCTGTAAGATCTTATCGTCTTGTATATACCTCTGTAAGATCTTATTGTCTTGTATATGTTCCTCTGTAAGATCTTATCGTCTTCCATTAACGCGAGGGTCTTCCATTAACGCGAGTGTCCACCAATCAGGATCTCGCTTCAGGTTTGATTTTAGTTGAATCAGTGTTTGCTGGACGTTGAAATATGGCGTCCATGTGGGGTTCTCAGAAAGTCGATTTAACGAAAGTTTGACATGAACTTATAGTCCGGCAAAATTTTTTTTTCTAACAAGAAAAAAAATGGTTTTTTTTTTATCAAATCTAGAAACTAGATCTATATTCCAGAATTGTTAAGCGTTTCTAGAAATAAGAAATATTTTCTTCTACTTTCGGAAGACATAAAGGGTATAACATTATTTACTATCGAAGATAATTACGCCCCGTGGGGCTCCCGGGGATTGACCTGGGGTGTCGTTGTGAACACTGCAAGTCATGGTAAGAATAGGCCTCAGCCTCTCAGAGAGCATGTCGTAAAAGGCGACTATAAACCACGGGTCTCTCGGTGTGAAAAGGAATAGGAACCAGACGTCGTGATACGACTGAAATAGTGTTGAAAGCGACGTTAAATCATATTCACTCACTCAGTTGTGATGATAACTGACATATAATTGATCTTCTATATTTTGAATTTTGAATTCTTCAACATTTTTTGGGACTCATTTGTCCAAGGGCTAACAAAACTGACCTGAATGTTTGAAGAACCAGAACCGGTGATACTACTTTAAAATGGAAGCAAATTAGGCGTAATTATGTTAGATATTACAGAATATTTTTTCACTTATGTCTTCTGAAAATGCCAGCAAAAATTTCTCTTTTTTCTAGAAACGCAACAAAATTCCAGAATATCTAATTGTCTAAAATCTACTGTCTAAAACCAAGATTTTTCTTGATTTTAGAAAACCGTTTTTATTGAGGGTGTTAATCTGGTTACTTGTTAACCTGTAAACACTATGCTATGATTCAGCATGTTCACGTACGTCGTGCTGCTAAATTTGTCTTGAATTATATAAATGTAAAAAAAACACTCTATATCGAGTGGTAAATATATGCTGGCGAAATGTCTTCATTAATTGTGACGGCATCGACCATCGACTGAATATTTTAGTAGAATATACCAAGTATAGTATTTTAAGTTTCCTCGTTTCAGACTCAAAAGGTAATGAAAATATTAAGGGCATCACTAAAACCCGAGCGGTCTCGGATCACCGATTCAAATAGGGTTAATTAATTAGAGATATTGACAGATAGATTTACTATAATGAACTATCAACTAATTCTACATGAGAACGAATTCGTGTTCAACAACTTTGAATTATACAAGAACCCCTAGTCAACAGTTTGTAATACACAGGGCCGTAGCCAGGATTTACTGAGGGGTGGTTCGCCTTCACTCCAAAATGGCACATCAGGTGGTTTGCTGTAATAGGGGGTTCGCTTCAGTGTTTGAAAAGGGCATTTGTATGAGAAAAATATATAAAATTTCCGACAGGGGGGTTCGCCCGAACCCCAACCAAACCCCTTGGCTACGAGCCTGATACCCTGTTCTTCGTCCCATGAGTCTATTGTCCTATTACACCGATTTATATTTTGAATATTCCATTAGAGGGTTAAAAACTCGTAATTGCGTCCGTCTTGATTCGAATTCAACACACCAACATAGAGTATGAATGCCTGCCGCTAAGAAAAAATGGTCAACATTTTCTGAAAATTGACCCTGGCTAATTGGGCAATGTTTGTTCACTTTTTGGAAAAAATCATGCAATTTGGTACACTGATACATATCACCACGGCGATTGATTCTCTCCACAGAACCCAGTCGGTAATGCTCCTGGATGGCAGGTGGCACGGGTGGCTAATCCGACCTATGCTTTCAACTAAATTGGTCGTAAATGCTAATTGGAATTTTCTCCGTCCGATTTCAGAGTTTATTTCTTTAAATAAGTTCAATTGTATAACAGCTTCATGCTCGCCTTCTTGGTGTTTCGAATGAGTTCTCGAGCCGTTTACCTTTATTGTTATTCGATTTCGTATATTTCATCCCTCGCGGTTGTTTTGAATTAGCATGTCGATATCCGAAAACTGAAGTTTTTGCTTTGACACCCGATGTGATTTCAGCCTGATGTCAAGGTAGTTTTGCCAGTTATGAACTATAAACCAGTCTGAACTCAAACCTCGAATCGGATTGGCTGAACGAGCTGGCTGACCGCACTTATCGATTGGTTCGGTTTAGAAGAAACTCCGCGATCTATTTATAATCAGAGCTGCTATAGGCAGTATAGGCCAGTATATCAATATAGTAACTCGCGAGGATGGGCAGGCATTGCATTAATATTGGAAGGACCGATTGTTGTATATATATATATATCGTATTCCTCGAGTCGCTTGTTTTGGCGTTTTAGCCCGATTCCCAATAGTCGAATTCCATAATTAGTTGTGACCCACCGTCATAAGAGATTCACGTGGTGACGCGAAAATACAAACTGCCAAATTCGCGCTGAACTTCAACTCCCACACTTTCTTGTCAAACGACCCCTTGGAACAACGTTGATTGGTTAGAAATTATCATTCATGTGTATTCAGAACTTTAAATAGTCATGAATTCAGACGTACACTTGCGACCGTTAATCATTTCAACGTCATCAAGGAAGATTTGTCATTTTTGTATTTTGAAGGTACGTATGTACATCTTGTAGCAAAATATGACACTTGAAATCCAAACCAATCTGTTTCATTGGGAATTTAGTGGGAATTGGGCTAAAACGCGAAAATGAGTTGCTCGAGGAATAAGAGTGAGTGAGTGAATAGAATTTAACGTCGCTTTCAACAATAATTCAGCTATATCGCGACGAACCAACTAAGCACCACCCATGCAGCCAAGTTGTGTTCTTGCTACTTCAAACAAGAAATCTTCGCAGCATGGAACTGGACACCCTTCATCCACCTTATAAAACACTGCTTTGGGGACAACACACAAGACACAGACAGGAGACTTACATAGTGCAAAAAAGACAAGTGATATTACAGTACTAGACATCACATTATCAACTTCCTGTTGCCAAGATATCATATAAGATATCATAATAAGATATACAACAATCGACCGTTCCAACATTATTTCAATCATCAAAATATCATTTTGTCTTGTGTTATATTTTTATTACGCGATAAATTCCAGCAAAATATCAGAATATGACAGGCCCATTTTGATCAATCATCAATTCATTTTTATGTAATTGACCATGAATGGCTATTTTTTCCGAGACTGATATTTCAGTAGAATTCAAGAATTCTGATTTTTCCGGTTTTAGAAAAAATGTTTTTATTACCATCACGTAGTAAGGGGTTCTTCTCATGTAAACTTGATATCCAGTTCATCTTGTATAAAAGGCGAAACAGTTAATTTGCGAATGTAATATTTAATATTTTCATGTCCATGTGCATATCAGAGATGTCTGACGCAAACCCGAAGCATGTGATGGAAAATCTGCAGCACAGGAGTTGCCCAACACTGCCACTTTACTACCCCAAACCCCACCACCTCAAATCCCACCACCTCCAGCCATACCACCCAGCCATTGAAAAATGATAACCGGTCACTAAATCGATCGGGAAATTCAATTGTAAGACGCGTAGTTTGCCATGACAAACGACAGAGAGCGAGACAAATGTTTTAGCGATATAGCTGCAGTAAACGTAGACATATCTAAATGCACTGCTTCAATCGCTAAATGAGAGTACAATAAATAATAACTCTTAATGGAAAACTTAAAAGTTCTTAATTGAAATAAATCAACATACAGTGCTGGCGATTAGGTATACAACAATGGGGTCGCTGGTTCGAATCCCGCTCGGGACTCGACCAAATTTTCAGCACTAGAATTTGTGCTATTCTAAGATAGTGTTATCCCAAAATAACGAAAATATTGTTATACGATCACTTTCTAAATGATAAAAAATATATCTTATCAGCTTTGGGAACTGTGTCATTACGATCATCAGAGGGGTATTGTATGTTCGCTTTCAATACTACCGGTCTGCTACCTCTTCTTTTTGTGGGAGGCCCGTTGCCCGGTTGGTTTAGATCGGCGATTAGGTGCCTGACTCTGGGGTCGCTGGTTCGAATGCCGCACGGGACTCGACCAAATTTTCAGCACTAGAATTTGTGCTATTCTAAGATAGTGTTATCCCAAAATAACGAAAATATTAAAATAAATCAAGTATAATTATGATACTTACCGTATATTGGGATTAATTCAGACAGCGTACGTGAATTCGAACAGTAGGCATCGGACATAATATAGTAAAATTTGGATTACTAAACGATGATCCTGATATTTTGCCTTAAATTCATGCGAAAATGAACAGTCACTCAGCAAACAATATTTTCAGTAAATGTTTATAGGCAAATAACCGTTGGCATTTGATATATTTTTTCCAAAACGTCTGTTGGTGGGGAGTACAACATACATGCATCCCTCAAGATGGTTTGTTGGTGGGGAGTACAACATACATGCATCCCTCAAGATGGTTTGTTGGTGGGGAGTACAACATACATGCATCCCTCAAGATGGTTTGTTGGTGGGGAGTACAACATACATGCATCCCTCAAGATGGTTTGTTGGTGGGGAGTACAACATACATGCATCCCTCAAGATGGTCTGTTGGTGGGGAGTACAACATACATGCATCCCTCAAGATGGTCTGTTGGTGGGGAGTACAACATACATGCATCCCTCAAGATGGTTTGTTGGTGGGGAGTACAACATACATGCATCCCTCAAGATGGTTTGTTGGTGGGGAGTACAACATACATGCATCCCTCAAGATGGTTTGTTGGTGGGGAGTACAACATACATGCATCCCTCAAGATGGTTTGTTGGTGGGGAGTACAACATACATGCATCCCTCAAGATGGTTTGTTGGTGGGGAGTACAACATACATGCATCCCTCAAGATGGTCTGTTGGTTGGTGGGGAGTACAACATACATGCATCCCTCAAGATGGTTTGTTGGTGGGGAGTACAACATACATGCATCCCTCAAGATGGTCTGTTGGTGGGGAGTACAACATACATGCATCCCTCAAGATGGTCTGTTGGTGGGGAGTACAACATACATGCATCCCTCAAGATGGTCTGTTGGTGGGGAGTACAACATACATGCATCCCTCAAGATGGTTTGTTGGTGGGGAGTACAACATACATGCATCCCTCAAGATGGTTTGTTGGTGGGGAGTACAACATACATGCATCCCTCAAGATGGTTTGTTGGTGGGGAGTACAACATACATGCATCCCTCAAGATGGTCTGTTGGTGGGGAGTACAACATACATGCATCCCTCAAGATGGTCTGTTGGTGGGGAGTACAACATACATGCATCCCTCAAGATGGTCTGTTGGTGGGGAGTACAACATACATGCATCCCTCAAGATGGTTTGTTGGTGGGGAGTACAACATACATGCATCCCTCAAGATGGTCTGTTGGTGAGGAGTACAACATACATGCATCCCTCAAGATGGTCTGTTGGTGGGGAGTACAACATACATGCATCCCTCAAGATGGTCTGTTGGTGGGGAGTACAACATACATGCATCCCTCAAGATGGGTTCGGACAAACTTTCACTATTTAATTCAAGCTATAAACTGACCTGGATAACGTTTAACCTTGTGTGGATGATATCTTGCGTTACGCTTCACCCACTTTCAAAAAAATCACGAGGGTGCTATACGTGTGAATTCGAACAAGCCTGATGCAGTTTAATATCACATGGCAAAGATTACAGCATCACAAAACTGAATATAGCTTTGTCCCAATCTTAATAAATTAATATCCTATCAATGCCCCCCAATCGTACATGTCGCTTTTTAGGATCTTACGTATTTCAATTGAATTTGGTGTTCTGAGCGCCCATATCATGAATATTTAATAGCACTATGACATCATGGTCGCATCTGGACTAATTCGCTTGCAGTCGTGGAGGGGAGATAGGGTGACTGTGTCCGTTTACCCTAATGTTTACACCAAAGACCAGTCCATATATCTGCCCCGTATTATGCTGCCACAATGTCGGGACCGCGGCAACATGAAATGACATCCCACCAGCGCGTCGTCTAGTCGACTGAGCCAACCAAAAATTCTCTATCATCAATGTTTCCTTCAAAGCACGATGAAACATTCTCAGGATTGGTTGACACTCGAGTTACTGCAAGCCTGTTAGATCCTTCAAGCGACATATCCAAATGGGGGAGCAGATAGGATTTAATTTTAATTAGATTGAGTTTTGTCCAGACTTTGTCTTGAGTGCATTTCACTGCTCATCAGGGTAACATTACATTTAGTGTAATATCTCAAATTAACCTTTTTCTATGATAATCAGCTTCTCTATTTGAAATATGAGCGATACATCGCAAAAGATTCCATTTTCGTCATCATGCAATAGTGCTTTATGTGACACAGATGAAACCTTACATTAACGTTGATTAGTTTTCAATAGAAAAGTTGTCATCCACAGAATGCTGGTTTTATATCAGTTTCCCAAAAGTCACTCAGAGAGGACGCGAAATACTCTTGAAACGACTTGTGTGCCCATTGAATGCGCCAGAAGATCGTGATAATTAAAACTAAGATAAAGTGTTTCACAGGAGGTCGGTTCAATCTGTCGCGATATACATAGGGGATACAGACCCCCCAAAACTGAAATACGGTACTAAATCTCACTGTCTACCTCTCCGATACTCTGTATTGAGGACCAGTCTGGATGTCGTACTGTCCATAATTTACTGGAATTTTGTGCATGGAATTATTGGTTTGGTTCAAAATACAACCTCGTCCCACACTTTTGATACACTTCTTCTTTGGGATCCTCACTTCATGCCCGTGAATGCTATTTAATAATCTTATAAGTATAGCCAATGCCCCTACATCGTGAACAGAAGATGTCCCGTGAAATAACGTACAATTGTATTTTTAAATATTTTTTGAAACGCTCATAGTTTCATGTGTTAGAACCCAGCCAAGCATCTAAATTGACCCAGGGTGCACGCGGGAAGAACACAGCCAAACTTTCACCAACCAGTACCGTTTAGTTCTGTACCAATTGGTACCGTTCAGTTACCTGTTGGTACTCTCTAGGTAACTCGTTGGTACTGCTCGGAAATTTTAGGCTTGGTTCCCTCAAGTCCTGACTGAACTGTACCGTGCAGTTACCAATCAGTCACCACTTGGTAATATATGCCAGGTTCTTTCCAGTTACCTATACTAGTAACTGATTGGTAACCAATTGGTAGCCATAACGATCCCAACTTTGCAGTACCATGCAGTTCTGACTTGAAGGCTACCGGTCAGTTACTGGTTGGTAACCAATAGATTATACCATAAATGAAATGTGTGGTAACTGACTGGTGACCGGTTGGTACTGTTCAGTCACTGATTGGTGATCAACTTGACAACTGAACAGTACCACAAGGGGACCTTTCCTACCAGTACCAAGAGGTACTGGCAGGTAATCAGAAATTGGTTTGTAGCCGTTCAGTAACTGAGCTGTAACCAATCAAGGTACTGAAGTGTTACTGCATTGTTACCAACAGGTACCAAGTGTGAAAATTCATAGGATTCAATGGGTGACCAATCAGTACCCGGTTGGTTACTGGTTGGTACTGATCAGTTGAAAACTGAACGGTACCTCAAGGGGACCTTTCCTACCAGTACCAATCAGTTCTCCACCAATCAGTTACTGAGTGGTACTGGTTGGTGAAAGTTTGCCTGTGTACACTGTTACAAATTACCGTTATTTCACAGTAAATGTATGTTGGAGTTCACAGTATATTTAACGGCAAACACATTAATCTGTACATTGAAATGTGATATTTCAATTGATATCAACTGGAACGGGTAAACTGCGCACAAACCTAACAAAAATTCCCGTTTTCTCTGAAAGGAGGTTGATGTCTTTGCACACGAAACGCCCATTTGCAGGAGACATCCTACACTTGCGTTGTACAACATTCAGAGCATTACCAGAACAAGCACACGGAGTGACGCGGCGGCTAACTTTAATTTTAGTTTTATCTGACGTGGAGATTAATGTCGCAGATTCTTTCTTTTTTGTTTACGAGCTTGTGGTGACCGCATTTGTAAACACAAAGAGATGAAAAACGCGAACGAGCAATGGCCCTTTCGGCCTTCCAGTGACCTACCGGTACTTTTCCACGGAACAGATAATTGTAGACAACGGTGCCAAGTAATTAAACATTAAAGGATATTAAAAAAAAAGTCATTGTAAATTACAGTGCAACCTAATTTACAGTTGATTGCCTGTTAACAAACGGTAATTATAAAATACGGTGCAACATTTTACAGTTTAAAACATGTTTAAAGCGGTAATTGTAAAATACAGTGTAACGTAATTTTACAGTCGAATGTACTGGCACCTTTTCTGCCAGAACATTTAACTGTGAATTTACGGGGTGATTTATAATAGTGTAAAGCCTGATATTAACAAAAATCCGAGGGAGGGCATGGGACTTGCCTAAGACATCATGTATCACACACCGTTGTCAAAGTAATTAGGTAGTTCTCGTTTTCTTCCCTTCGAAACGCAATAACTAATGTTATTAATCTGATATATATATTTCAAGACAAG
The DNA here is from genome assembly GCA_036873755.1 of Hanleya hanleyi. NCBI lineage: Eukaryota > Metazoa > Mollusca > Polyplacophora > Lepidopleurida > Hanleyidae > Hanleya > Hanleya hanleyi. Next base: position 17,236 of record JAVTVY010021751.1, read on the forward strand.
AATTGTAACAAAGACAAATACACAACAACATGCATGGACAACAAGTGTATGGAACAAGCGTTTAATTGAGTATTAACCGACATTGCGAGTACGGTAACTGGTTGTGTATAAAGTTGAGTGTGCGGGTTGGAGGCGAAGGGAGGAGAGGGGATGGCCGTATTCGAATAAATAAATAAATAAAAATACACTATGGTTCAGACCATTGGTGATTAATTTATATTCGCGAACTACCGGCATGTTTGAAACCGGTGCAATTCATAAAACTACGATGGTCCTCAAGATTACTGAGCGATGAATGCATGACTAAGCTAATGAGATTAACCGTTATCTGGGGGAAGATGTCGATAACGTAACGGTAATCATTCGATATTGTCAAAATGATGTCCCCAATATATGTTCGACATTGTCACAATGATGTCCCCAATATAAATGTTCGACATTGTCACAATGATGTCCCCAATATGAATGTTCGACATTGTCACAATGATGTTCCCAATATGTTCGACATTGTCACAATGATGTCACCAATATAAATGTTCGACATTTTCATAATGATGTCCCCAATATATATCTTCGACATTGTCACAATGATGTCCCCAATATAAATGTTCGACATTGTCACAATGATGTCCCCAATATAAATGTTCGACATTTTCATGATGATGTCCCCAATATAAATGTTCGACATTTTCATAATGATGTCCCCAATATATATCTTCGACATTGTCACAATGATGTCCCCAATATAAATGTTCGACATGGTCACAATGATGTCCCCAATATAAATGTTCGACATTGTCACAATGATGTCCCCAATATAAATGTTCGACATTTTCATGATGATGTCCCCAATATAAATGTTCGACATTGTCACAATGATGTGCCCAATATAAATGTTCGACATTTTCATAATGATGTCCCCAATATATATGTTCGACATTGTCACAATGATGTCCCCAATATAAATGTTCGACATTTTCATAATGATGTCCCCAGTGTATGTGTTCGACATTGTCATAATGATGTCCCCAAATATGAGCGTTCGACATTGTCACAATGATGTCCCCAATATAAATGAATGAGCATCTCACCCTATTATTAGAGATTCTCACTTCCAGTTCTGTGCGATCATTTTTTTTTATGCATTTTGCATCGCTTGGTCAATGTCCTTGAATTCTGAGTTCTTAAATAACTTTTAGAAAGTTCATGTTTTCTTTAAACTTTGCAGCGATCGGGAACAACATAGGTTCGTTTTGATGTTATCGTACGAACATGCAGGAGGGATTGTCATGTGCATCGGTTGAACGATAATTTGTCTTTTATTATATTTCTCGGCCATCTTGAATTTTAACGAAGGCGTTTAACTTTCCTTGGTGGATTTGCGCTCTTTGAAGACGCTTCTTCCGTCACGTTCTCCTCTTTTCCGGAACTGATCGTTAACGATCTTTTCGTGTCTTTCTTTTTGTGTCGCAAGGTGTCATTCTCACTCTCGCTTCCATTGTCATCATCTAACAGCGTTTGTAGGTGTCGGATGTACTCGATTGCAGAACGCAATATCTCCACTTTACTGATGCGTTTATCCTTATGGTCTATGGGAACGTGTTCTTTCAGGCGTGCGTAACCATCGTTCACACAGCGCACTCGTTCCCGTTCGCGTTCGTTCCGTTTCCGGATGAACGCCGGTCCCATGTCCGGGTCCAGTCCGAACGGTGACGGTAAAGGGATCATGCAATAAGGTGAAAAGGGATCCTTCTTCGTTACGAATTTCGGGCGGTGAAGGTTCAGTCCTAGATTTCTCATGACCCTGCCCGGAAGAATCACGGCGTCTACATCATCGGTGTGCATGGGTATGCCGAGCTCCTCACAGGATGGGAAGGATAGTCTCATAGGACTCTCCGTCCGTGAATCCGTGCAGAAAACACCCACTCTGTCCATGGTGGTTATTAAATACAGATTTGGCTATGTCTACTCTCCCTTACCACACTTTTGGTTGCTGTGTTCTTCTGTCTGGACGAACAACCTACAACGGAAGGAAGAAATTATAATTTTGTAGTCCAAACTAATCCAAATGAATATTTTGTTTTCCTGCATGGTTTTTGGTTGGTTTTTAAACAACAAAACTGGTTCTCTGCATACACACGTCAAGATTGTTTTTTTTTCGAAGAAGCAAATATTATCGCAAACAGAGAATCAATTTTTTTTTTAATCCTATGTATAGGTTCTTATAACCTGCAAAAGACATTTTAATTTTCAAAGAACCACCACAAAACCATGCAACCTCTCGATATTTCGAATAAACAAATAATAATTTAAAAAAAACCCGCAAAAACAACCCCAAACCACGAAAAAAACACCCCCCCCCCCTGACTATCCTAAGAATATACATATACTTTGTCATGCAGTCATTATTTTAAGATAACACTGTTTTAAATATTTCAGTGAAATTGTAGGCTGAGTGGAGATAGTCAACTGCCAGGTATTTTGCCTGTAAAATGATGGTTGCCGTATATATTTGAGACCACAAAAATTACCGCAAAGGATATAAGAAAAACACCTTCCTGTATGATGGAAACAAGTCGAATTACCTTCACACACGAAGGAGTTATTTCTATACATTGTATGTAACGTCACATATCCTTTACTGAACTTGGAAGAGGTCCCTTGTAATCAAGTTTCAAATTTACCCTATATATGGCGCGATTTGGTTTACAAATTTACCTGAATCTTCGAGTGTTATTTTGTCACACTTAATATTTGTGAAATTTCGTGATGTTATTTTACAAAACTTTAAACCTGGCGAATTTTACACTCGAGTTTATTGTCCATACACTCTGAGTGTAAATTACCATGTCGTGTGCAAGATTTAACCCGTAATTTCACAGCACTTTGTCATACGAAGGTAAACAGTAACACCATTTACTTCCACTGGGTGGATGCGTTAAAACCCCAATAAGGACTCATATCACTAATAAAATGTCAACTAAAAATATAAGTACTGGACTTATGTGTTATAATTCATTGCTGTTTTCCACCCATGCATTTCCAACTCGGTGACTGATGTCTTTTTATAGAGGAGGAATCTAAGTTCAATATCATTCTGGATAAATCTGTCGGAACGCACATTACAGGAAAGCTAGATGGATGAAATATATCATTGAAATGTCTTGGATTCTTAATTAAATTCTGTTAGTCAATTTGTTTATTTTTTTTTAATTTGTTGATAGCCTGATTCCATATAAAATGAGTTTAATTTGACTGGATATTTCCCATTTTATGACAGTCTGTAAAAAATAAAAACACATATGTTTGCAATACTAAAGTATATCTGTTTGCAATACTAAAGTATATCTGTTTGCAATACTAAAGTATATCTGTTTGCAATACTAAAGTATATCTGTTTGCAATACTAAAGTATATCTGTTTGCAATACTAAAGTATATCTGTTTGCAATGCTAAAGTATATCTGTTTGCAATACTAAAGTATATCCCTCGATTATTAGAAGTACCATACAAATAAATGCACTTTTTGAAGTTTTAGTATATAATTAATATAATATGTTTAAGTAAAATAAATTCTTACCTTATTTCAAGAAGATGTGATGCTGAATCTTGAGGTCCATATTTTACAGGCAATTACTCGATTAAATTGAGTAACTAGGAAATCTCCAAGCACCGAGATGATAAGTAATTATAACAGTCGATATGCAGGCCTATGTTGTCGAGCTGTATGTATACCAGACACTTTCCTTTCTTCATCAACAAGTGTTTTTTTTTCACTGGCCTGCTGGGTTGAGTAAATGAAAAATATTAATATGTTCCCGAATTTATACGGATTCCAAGTATGATGTCATATTTATCCGTGGCTGATTTGTGTAGACCGACGTGACCCCGGCGGAAAAATTCTAAGACGAATCGGAAACCAGCCAATGGGCGAGCGGCGTCTCTCTCTGCCGTTGATCAATATGAATTATGCTAAAGAGCATTGTCGCAGGGGTGATAGCTTTGTTAACCGATTTGTATTGTTACTGGTTTGGCTTGCCTCAGAGCTGCCGCAGCCATTTCACAATCTAAAAAAATGAAAACCTTATTGAGAGTGCTATTGTCATGGTGGCTCTCTAAACTAATGTACGTCAATAGAGTATTCCCAAAAGCACAAGTCAATAAGGACGAGTGGTCTATTATAATGGTTTGAATGAGTTAGGGAAGTGGAAGGTTTGTCCGCCAGTCGATCGCGTGGTTTGTAAGCTTAATTTCAATATATTGGAAGATTTGAATTTTTAACATTGGTAAACTATTTTTAAACATTTCACATAAAAATTACATGAGAAAATATCCGCGTAGGAGATAACCTGCAATCGTCTACGAGCTTTTCATTCAACTTGATGCAGTTCCGATTTCATAAATATAAAATATGAAATATCACAATAATTTTATTAACTGTTTCAATCTTGCAGTCCAGAATTTCAAACATTACATAAATCCGAAATTGTCTGAACGTCTTTACTTCGATAGGATTGCTCAGCAATGATTTAACTTTTAGCAGTTTGATAAATTCGAATTTATCATGGCGTCTGATTTTCTTTTGTCAAGAATATGGCCTGAACGTTCGGAGCAATATTTGTTTGTGTGCGGTAAACCTAGACGATGCTAATTGCATACTTGCTTCATCTAAGATCAAAATATTGTTCAAAGGGATACAGAATCATGCCTGTTTGGCTACTTACTTAAACAAGTCAACCGCAGGTTTCAGGTATTGCCAGATGTACATCCTCTTTTGCTGTCAAATGCTAATTGTTCGCTCACTCTTTAAGAGATCTGTCTTCCCCCAATAGCAGTCCAGACTTTTCTGCAACATATGAGAACAAACCTCGCCTCGACGATACCATTCGGTGGCATTGTACAGTTAAGAAATAATGTTTTCATAGGCGTGCTCAATGGTTATTTTACGCACGGTTAGTGTGGGAAAGTTTATATTTTAGGCCAAGGGCGAAGCCCGCGCCCTAAAATTTATTAAAAAAAACTTGAAAAAAACCCCTCGTCCATTGATGCTCCCGTATCGGTTTGTATCGTGTCAATATCAGTAAGCGAGTTTATGTGGTCTCTCAAATGGGGAGTGATACTGTCCGCTGTGTGGAAATTACGTGGATATATGTCTATTTGTGTCGCTTTATTAATCAATTTCACGATGGAAATAACAGTTAAACTTGAGAAAGAAATTTATTTGTTTGTTTTATTCGATTGTTACTTGTATGAAAGCAGACGTCCCTTTCCTCAGCCGACTTGTGTAATGGAATATCCCAATGAACACCTGCACTTGACGGGTATTGATTTCACATAACCGTGCTAAAACGTGTAATAAATGCACGGTTATCTCAATGTTATTGACGCAAGTGTTATAGAATACCATTTTAACCACTGTGTTAATCAATTACAAAGTACATTAAACTCTCAAAAAGGTGCAGAAATCCTTTCACTGTGCATGGACATCCTTAGATTGCATCTGATCATAATGACAATCATGGTGAAGTCACCATTATATATCGTTATACAGCTATTGCGAGTAATTATCCTTTGATGTATATTTTCACCATCGTCATTAACCTGGGATATATAGTACTCACAGTATATACGCTTTCCCAGAATGAACGCCCTCTTTTAATCGATATAATATCAACACTGTCATGGCCATGAATATATGCTGAAAATATATTCATAATATATTTGATAATGCAAAAGACGATGATCCGAACTTGCCAACAATTTATGTTTGTTGGATTTTATCATGTACGCTGCTGAAAGGGTTATTGTTGAACTTTGTCAGGTACGGCACTGAGAGGGTTAAAGATGTATGAAAATCTTATAGCGATTGGTGGGATATATCAATTGAACTAGAATTTTTACCTGTCACCGATATACCAATATCCTATTTTCCATATTAAAATATCTATCTGCATTATAGACCAATTCAAACTGTTAATGAACACTCAGTATTTTCTGAAAGTTTGTATGAGAATTTTCATGTATGTCCCATTATGGATTGCATTTGAATGAATTTATTGACACAAAGTGAAGAATTACACTTGAAAGTTTGATAAGAGTTGATCAGTTTTGAGCACGTAATTGTCAAACATTGCATTTGTTTGAGTGTACCATGCAATGCGAATGATCAAAGGCGGTTAGATACTCCATTTTCATCACAAATACAGTTGGACAGGTATGTAAAAGTTCATCACCTCGAAAGATACCATCCCTTTATAAATTACTCTAGACCAATCGGTGTGTTCTCAAATTTAATCACCCTGAAGTGTCCTGAATTGCGAACCTAGGAATATTTCTCCTTGATTATATCTGATTATTGCGAAACCGATTAAAGTGATCTGAAGCGAAAACTTCACCAAGGGTCCGCTGTGTCAATAACTTAGTGGGAAATGTTGTTTCAGCTCTCTCTGAGGTTCCCAAAAAATCAATTGCATTAAATCGTAGTCTGGACAATAGAAACTGTGCCACAGGCGCGCTGCTTGGTCGTTTTCATGCGTGATGTATTTCTCATCCTTGTAGTTTCTAATCTTATAGACGGATTCGACGAGAGATATTTGACAGTAGCACATGAAACCGTGTACAAGTTTACGCCAAATGGTGATGTAATGAACTATAGCTACAAACATGTAAACGTATATTCGGAGACAAAATGACGAGTATCTGTCTTTTTAGTGGTCGGTAAACATCTTCATCCTGTTCACAAAATGACTTACAAATGTGTTACAAATATAGAATATGGCGGAGAGTTGTGGCCTATAATATCATCATCCACTGATAGTACAATTATACATTTAACTCTAGTTTTGGTGATATCAAAGCTTTGATGAACAGTGCTGTGAGTGAGCTCATACCCATGTATAATCAGAGATTCTAACTTGATTGAACATCCCGTAGTCAACACAAACCCGAGTTATTCCATCTATTTATATCAGATATAAAAACAGATGTCAGTATACCAGTATTGTATTATTGTATTTTGCAGGTGGAGCATTCGCGAAATGTGTCAAGATATTATGTTGGTATACTGGTTCGAATCAAAATTATTTTAATATGGAAAGTCGATACAACGTCTTCCGTCCCAAGTTAGGGACCCAGTGGCCCTTGAACTGATTCACATCTTGTGAATGGCCACGTAGAATCCCAGAATTCGAATGCATGGGATCAGTCAAATGTTTGGATAAGGGTTTTACGGATAAAGCCTCAACTGAAACAAATTTGCCGTAAACTTGTGCTATGGCTCCTTAAAATGATCTTAAATGACACCACAATGTTATTATGGCTGGATTATTAAACTCGAAACAGATTCTCATTGCCATAAAAACTGGCGAACCCCATGCAGATACACGGTCGCATTCTTCCGCTTTCTAAGTGGGACGTCGTTAACGGATTATCCGGTGATTAAGTGAGAGACAACAATCGGCTCAAGTTTAACAAGACAGTTATTTGATCGCGCTAATTGATTTAGGCAGTGCATCCCATGCTTAAAGCAGCCATTAAGTGACACGTGCCAAGTAAAAGGAATCCTCAACTTCGGCTCCGTGAAGTACCTTAAAACTTCGCATCTTTCAGAATCGTTGGAGAGTGTTTATTTTTGTTTGCCTCGGACAATGAAAGTAAGGATACTACTTCGGTACGATGCTGTTTATTTTGCCCCACACTTGATTCAATCTATCGCATCTTCCATTTATTATTGTTAGTTGTGCTGCTTTCAGACACGATTTCATGTTATATATGGATGTATACTCATTCACGAGTGGTTACATATTACAATAATTCCTGAATAATTTCAATGAATGATACAATATATACGCGTTCCAGTTTCTACACATAATAATTTTTTTTCCAAATCATACGAAATGATAATAATTTACTTGTCTAAACTCAGAACGAAACATGAGGTAAACTCGGAATTAATACCACGTCTAAGGAGTTATTCGGAAAGGTTAATGTCGTAAGTTTTTTTCAAAGTGTACGGAACCAGTGAAGGCATGACCTTTTGTACGGGTATGTCATCAGCCAAACGGTCTCTCTGGTGATGGGGAATACTATGTACGTATCAGATGCAATATTGAATAATTTCTGTATTCACCTTCAAATTTGTCAGATTTTTGCTGAATCCTAACTAGGATCCATAGCCTAGATCCTAAACAGCATGGCTAGGATACAGAATACGGATCCATATCCTAGATCCTAAACAGCTTGGTTAGGATACAGAATACGAATCCATATCCTAGATCCTAAACAGCTTGGCTAGGATACAGAATACGGATCCATATCCTAGATCCTAAACAGCTTGGCTAGGATACAGAATACGGATCCATATCCTAGATCCTAAACAGCTTGGCTAGGATACAGAATACGGATCCATACCCTAGATCCTAAACAGCTTGGCTAGGATACAGAATACGGATCCATATCCTAGATCCTAAACAGCTTGGCTAGGATACAGAATACGGACCCATATCCTAGATCCTAAACAGCTTGGCTAGGATACAGAATACGGATCCATATCCTAGATCCTAAACAGCTTGGCTAGGATACAGAATACGGATCCATATCCTAGATCCTAAACAGCTTGGCTAGAATTTTTGGCACGTATATTGATTCATGTTGACGATCTTTGGAGTTCATGCACCGTATGGAGCTGACCGTGGGATCACAGGTGAATAATTTACGGTAGTTCCATATTTTAATTATTTATGTGTTGGTGACATGCCCCGACCCCACATCCCTACGAGCTTTCGCAGTATGTTCCCAGTCCCCAGTAGGCATTACATCACATGATCGTTTTTTTAAAAATCCGTATGACCGAACAAACAACGAAACAAACAAACAAGACCAATCTAGGAACTCAACGTGTTGGTTGCCATCCTTTTGTTTATTATTGTTCTTTTATTATGGATAGGGTGATAACACACTATATGATACAAGTATTTCTAGTTTGGTAATGATGGCTTACCATTGAATGTCGTACCGTATCCGTCCATTATGAGCAGCACCACATCAGTGGCGAGTAGAACAATCCAAGTTCGTATACTGTTAATAACCTGAGTTTTGGATTTCGGTCATTTCTGTGAATGCTTCTATACAGAATTCTTTGACACGTGTTGACTTGTTGAATGTATAATTTCCTCAGGTGGAAATGTTTTAAAGTGCGCCTGGTTTTCATTTATCATTAATTATGTGACGTTGGTGCATTATAATGTCACTGCAATCGGAATCAAAACGGGCCAAACTTAATTACTCAAATTGTGGCTGTTATAAGAATTTGTAGTACTGATTTATCGATAATCTTTACTTTTATTTTGACATATTTGGCTTGACGCACGTTCATCCTTGGACATCTTTACCTGTTCTATGAAGATCGAACGCTGTCAGGTTTGACTGACACCACTCCAAACTTCGAGTGGCAACTAATGAAAGTGTGGTGTAATTCGCGCGTGCTGGACACATTACTTGCACGTGCCGCTAATGTGTGCGTTAATCGCTAATCAAAACAACCCTCGAGCCGAGTTTGGTGTTTATACTGTTTAGATTTAAGCCGCGAGCTGCAATATTCATGAACGGTCGGCGGACGCATTTACTCAGTATAGGAAAACAACCTTGAAAGCAAACATCATTTTGTCTTAAAAATTCAACTGCTTTATTCAGCAGTTGCATTAGGTCTAAGGTAAATTTTTTGGAAAAAGTACTTGTGTATAATATAATATTCCTCATACCATGCTGCATGCAAAATGGATACCTCCTAACAATAAATGTTTGATTAAGAGTATAATTATTGAAGAAACAAAGGTGGTATTGATATTCCCGGGTGACACATCTATCCACTGTGCATCAAGGCGGGTGACACATCTATCCACTGTGCGTCCAGGCGGGTGAAACATTTCTAGCAGGATAAACCATCTAGACCCATTCTAGTGATCACCCACACTCGGACAGTTGTCACCCACTGTTTTCACTCTGAAATCCATTCGCACATGTTCGTTTACATATCGTTAGAGATTTGATTTGACTGCGTAAGCCCAGATGAGTGTAATCATGAATCAAAGTGTCAAAATTTACCCCACTGTGGTTCCATACAGAACTTTTACCAAACCTGGTGCGACGGTCATAAATCTGTCCGTGTTGGTAATATAAAGAATGTGTGATGGTTACCCGAGAATAACTCCCTCGGACGTGACGGTAGTGAACATGATTTTCGTTTGAAAGTGAAACGGGTGAAAGTTATTGGTATGTGCTGTAAAAATGCTGAAGTTTCATATCATGCGAAATGGTGATTGTCAATTGCTCTAAACTGCATTTATTCAACTTTGAAAACGGTCGATTGTGCTCTTTCGACATTTTAGGGACATTTTCTGAAGGGATTTCCATATATAAAATATGACACCTCAAACCAAAACAATTTGTGTGTATTTATTATCACAATGGTTAGTGTTACAATCGGTTGAAATATCATTCTGGTTTGAGGTGTCATATTTCATCAAAATTAAAAATTGTGCAAATGCTTCGCTTGTATTCTACCAGAAACGTTATGTGAGCAAGTAAAAAATGCTTTTCAAGTAGACGTCGTCGTAGTCCAGTTGTTAGGCTGCTCGCTTTCAAAAACAGTGTGGTGACCAGTTTGTTGAGCTATGAGTTCGATTCACATTTGGATCAGAACAATTTTCTTCCTATTTTCTTATTCTTTCTTTCTAATATTTAACATTTGGATTTATTTATGTTATGTGAAACAATCTTCAGTGATATTCAGTTAATAAAATATAGATATAACTGAGTATACATATTTCTGCATTCACTGCTACAACTCGACACTTATTGCAGCACACTCATAACATGTCCAAGTCCTCGTGACTGAATGGGTTTATTTTCATGGGTCAGCAATACTTCCCATGTATAAAAAACGAGGGAATCGTCATGTGTATTTCCCTGAACTGTTCTCGTTATATTTAAGAATCATTATAGTTTTCACTATGAACAGTAATGTACCATTCAACAAGTCGAAGTGTGAGTGTTGTCACAAGAATACGCGTTCAGGCCAGACCAGAAAAATATCTGGTTCACAGTTAGAGTGGGTACAACGCAGGAGTGACTTTGAAGTCAACACTGAGGAAGTATTATGCCCTCAATGTAGGGCTATATACTATGTAGATTTGAAATCTGCAAAATGATGAGACCATCGAAGCGCCTACAGCCGTAGCCGATGATGACCAGTCCGAGGGTCAAGTTCCCGTTGTGTCATACTACCAGATATTCTACGGCAAGTTCGATTTGCAACATTACAATGACGTAGCTCGTTAAAAGAAGTTACTTTTGAAACAGCAATAATTCACATAATCGCAAACTATTTAACTAAAAGACGGTTGCGAGTTAATATATGATACATTGAGTAATAACTAATCCTTTTGTATTGTTTGAAAATGGGGTAAAAATGGAATTTCGACCGAAACGAATAATTCTGTACGACTGGCCTACAAAAACGTTACTGTCGAGGAAACCTGTTCATTTAAAAATAGAACGTACCAAAATAGCACAGAGTCGACTGTGCATTTGACGTCATAAAGGGCAGCTGACCCGGCCTGGACAATAGATATACACACGCCAGTGTCCGAGGGAGTTATTCTCGGGTAACCATCACACATTCTTTCGGTGAGGTGTGGTTGGGTGGGAGAGGCGGAGTTACACCTGCAGGCTTCACTGGGGACCACAGGCCCGCAAAACAAGAGTTTTGGGGGGTGTGGACGGTGGTATTACGGTGACGTGTCGAATTATGGGGTCTCTATATATAACCCCATGCTTTATATAAATCAACATCTTTATATAAAGCATGGGGTTATATATAGAGACCCTATATTTCGACACGTCACCGTAATACCACCGTCCACACCCCCCAAAACTCTTGTTTTGCGGGCCTGTGCTGGGGACATATCCCAACATTTGTAACGGAGAAAAATCCATTGTGATTTAGTACTCATAGAAAATTGCAGTATAACTTGAAAAAACCTGAAATGCGGCAATGGGATGTGGGGTCATATGATTACTCGTCAGTACGCCGGCATCCCCCTCCATCAGATTTATATGTGGCGTTTAATGGACACAGTTTTTTCTCGACTGACCCACGCTGCGTGCTTTCTACGGTTGGATATTTTTCTCGGGAAGGACGCCTGAATATACGCGAGAGGCACACGTGCATATTCAGGCGGGATATGCTTGAATATTCTGATGAAGCACACTTGAATTGTCCGGTGAGACATGCTTGAATATTCTTGAGAGGCACTCCTGAATATTCTGCTGAGGCACACTTGTATATTCTGGTGAGACTGTGGTTCCCGACTGAACGTTTAGCAAACCTGGTGCGACATCATTTGTAACGGAGAGAAATTCATCGTGACCTAATATTTATTGAAGATTTCAGTATAACTTGCCAAACCTGAATTGTGACAGTGGGTTGGACCTAGTTTTTTCTCGACTGCATTTAATATTCAGGCGAGACATGCTTTATTATTCTGGTGAGACACACTTGAATATTCTGGTGAGGCACGCTTGAATATTCTGGTGAGGCATGCTTGAATATTCAGGTGAGGCATACGTAAATATTCTGGTGAGGCATGCTTGAATATTCTGGTGAAGCATGCTTGAATATTCTGGTTAAGCCCGATTGAATATCCTGATGAGGCACGCTTGAATATGCTGGTGAGGCAGGCTTGAATATTCTGGTGAGGCATGCTTAAATTTTCTGATGAGGCATGCTTAAATATTCTGGTGAGGCATGCTTAAATTTTCTGGTGAGGCATGCTTAAATATTCTGGTGAGGCATACTTGAATATTCTGGTTAAGCCCGATTGAATATCCTGATGAGACATGCTTGAATATCCTGGTGAAGCATGCTTGAACATTCTGGTTAAGCCCGATTGAATATCCTGATGAGACATGCTTGAATATCCTGGTGAGGCATGCTTGAATATTCTGGTTAAGCCTGATTGAATATCCTGATGAGGCGCTCTTGAATATTCTGCTGAGGCACACTTGTATATTCTGGTGAGACTGTGGTTCCCGACTGAACGTTTAGCAAACCTGGTGCGACATCATTTGTAACGGAGAGAAATCCATCGTGACCTAATATTTATTGAAGATTTCAGTATAACTTGCCAAACCTGAATTGTGACAGTGGGTTGGACCTAGTTTTTTCTCGACTGCATTGAATATTCAGGCGAGACATGCTTTATTATTCTGGTGAGACACACTTGAATATTCTGTCGGGCGAGGCAGGCTTGAATATTCTGGTGAGGCACGCTTGAATATTCTGGTGAGGCATGCTTGAATATTCAGGTGAGGCATACTTAAATATTCTGGTGAGGCATGCTTGAATATTCTGGTGAAGCATGCTTGAATATTCTGGTTAAGCCCGATTGAATATCCTGATGAGGCACGCTTGAATATTCTGGTGAGGCATGCTTGAATATTCTGGTGAGGCATGCTTAAATATTCTGGTGAGGCATGCTTGAATATTCTGGTGAAGCATGCATAAATATTCTGGTGAGGCATGCTTGAATATTCTGGTGAGGCATGCATAAATATTCTGGTGAGGCACGCTTGAATATTCAGGTGAGGCATACTTAAATATTCTGGTGAGGCATGCTTGAATATTCTGGTGAAGCATGCTTGAATATTCTGGTTAAGCCCGATTGAATATCCTGATGAGACATGCTTGAATATTCAGGTGAGGCATGCGTGAATATTCTGGTGAGACATGCTTGAATATTCTGGTTAAGCCCGATTGAATATCCTGATGAGGCATGCTTGAACATTCTGGCGAGGTATGCTTGAATATTCTGGTGAAACACTTTGGTAGCATCTAAACGTTAATTTCTGTGATTTGTAAAACGACCGATTTAGTCGAATACATCTCGGAGGTGGTCTTGGTTATTTATAATAAGGTGTTTCTTCTGTGGATTTTATAAATCACTGTCCGTAAATAAAAAACATTAATGAAACACCGTCCTTCAGGGAATCTTTCAGTAGACACAATACATTTGGTTAATATGTTCACCTCATTTACTGAATTCTATATATTTTCACTGGGAGATGTGCAGGAAATCTGGTCATCGTGATTTCCCGCATCAGTGATATTCGATCACGTGATATGTGCCCAAACACTCTCTGGGAGTTGGTCATTGTTTACGCATCTGTCATTGGCTGTAACTTATATCAGCATTATGCATATAATTATATCGATTGATACGGCAAACATGATCAATTATCTGTATAACTCGTGGAAATTTAATTCCTGACTATATAAACAAGCTCAACAGGTGAATAAAGGCAGAATACTTTATATTCAGCAGTTCAAACTCGGGTCGATTTTACCATTTGAGTGATGGGTTACATTCATTGTAGGCTAATAATTAAAGCAGATAAGGCATCTATTTTGCTGAACTTATACAAAGCATTACCTATATGGTACTCAGAGGCGCAGACGTTTTTCCAGAATAAAAATCTCTCGTCAAAAATGTCATCTTATTATAATTTTAGTGGCCCTCTCTGTGTGTTTGTTTGTCCGGTCCGTATTGCCATAGTTTGTTTGGCCGGTCCGTATTGCCATAGTTTGTTTGTCCGGTCCGTATTGCCATAGTTTTGGTCGACCTTCGTGAGGACTTTTCTAAAACAGAAGCGCATATAAATGAAAATAAATAGTTTAGGCAAACTAGAATTAGCTTCAGCGATTAAGAGATACTGTTATATCAACGTCGAACTCATTAAAAATTTGCCTTTTAAATTTCTATATGACATATGGAACTTATTAGTATATTCGGATACTATAGTAGAAACGGTCATACGAATTATATTAAAATAATTCGAATAAAAACGCCATAATATATTGTTCACTGATAAACAAAATACAAATTCAAATTTTCCTTCTCTTCCTTCTTCGATGTTAGACGAGAGACAAGAACGGAATTTAATAGTGTAATATTTTGTTTTATAATTATTCGGTCGAAATATATTCATCTCTAAGACGAACACGTGCACTGATCTGTGATTTGGTTTTTACAATTAACAAATTAACCACAGATCAGCGGGTAAAGATTTTGTGTGCAGGTTACTCAGGGTTAACTGCAGGCCGAGATCACCGAGTTACAAAATACATCCCAGGGTTAACTGCAGGCCGAGCTCACCGAGTTACAAAATACATCCCAGGGTTAACTGCAGGCCGAGCTCACCGAGTTACAAAATACATCCCAGGGTTAACTGCAGGCCGAGCTCACCGAGTTACAAAATACATCCCCAAAGAACACGCTAGATAAGTAATACAATAATTCTAGAGAAAGCACGTGCGAATTTTGTCACTTTGAAAAGGAAAAGTTGCATATTGAAATTTTAAAGCAAGAATCTATTGAACAGATAAGTCACGGCTCGTTGGCTTTACCGGTTGCACTAGAAAATGAAAATATCGGGCGTTGGACCGCTTTAACCGCATCAGAGATATAACAATAATTGTCGCTCGCGTCTCTACCCGACAAACATAAAATTACAATATACAATGGAACCGTGAAACCTGTAATAAGGCAAATAATGAACCTAAAAAGAAGAAAAGGTGGTAAAATCCCGAGATGAAAGGATAGAATGAATAAATATTGTATTATTACAAAATGGTATATTGTGTTTGTTGACACACTTCAAAGGTGGTCCAATTTGGATCCACCGAATAACTCATCTGAAATCAATAGAATACAAAATATGGATTACTGAACTAATAAAAAAAAAACACGCACGTGCGAAATTTCGCCGTTTCATAATTCCTGCCTGTTGATCATTTTGTTATTCTTGATTTGAATTCTAAAGTATGACGAGAAAAAACTAATAAAGCAATAAAATCACTCAAGCGTGAGTAGTCAAACTATCCTTACGGTTACGGTCCGTTGTGGTCACTATATATTCGGCAATGCATCGAGATATTCGCTTCGAGTTCTGTTTTAAGACTGGGTTAATATTGTTTAGAGATGAGTTCGAAAACGTCGACACAGAAAATTATATGTATTTTTTTATGGCGCAAAACACCACTACACGATAATAGAAACACGTCCGCATAGTGAGGTGAAAAAGAAAACTGATAAGAAATAACCTGCATGCAGACTCTAACCTTTGTTAGTATACCTCCATATAAATATACACGGATCAGTTTTCTTTTTATTATTTTTTTTTCTATGGGTGTCGGTGAGGCACGTGGCGTGTTAACATAAGCATAATAAACATACAGTGGTCAGTGAGAATTTTTAATATAGCGATGTTTTCGCCGTCGTGGGAAAACGAATGCGTTTTTGGCCAGACCGATAACGAACAAGTAAGTATTTGTGTGCCATCATAAGTTCTTTACCTCTTATTGTATACATTCATCTTTACTTACAAATGACTCTTAACAGGGAAGGGTTTTCGCTTGCTCGGACAAAATATTCAGCTCCTGTCTGATAACCAAGATAGGACACTTTTACTTCGGGCATTATCAATGGGGTTCTGGTGCCTGTCACCATTATTTGGATGCTATCAGAAGTTTATTATTAATGTGCTTATGTACCATTCAAGCTTCTGACGTATATTACTGGCGTATATTACTGACGTATATTACTGGCGTATATTACTGACGTATATTACTGGCGTATATTACTGACGTATATTACTGGCGTATATTACTGACGTATATTACTGGCGTATATTACTGACGTATATTACTGGCGTATATTACTGACGTATATTACTGGCACACGGAAAAGATTTCTTGTGCAGGTTTTCCGGGTGAATTCCTGATACATATATTAATGGGATTCTGATATCCATTATCATGGGATTATGCTGCACATTATCATGGGATTATGCTGCACATTATCATGGGATTATGCTGCATATTATCTTTAACGGGTTTATGCTGTATATTCCCATTAATAGGCTTATGGTGTATATAGCCATTATTGGTCTTATGCTGCATATTACCATCAATGGGTTTATGGGGCATATTATCATTACTGGGTTTACGCTGCATATCACTATTAATGGACTTATGATGCATACATAATGGGTGTATGCTGTATGTTTCCATGATGGGCTAATACTGTGTATTACCAGTTTTATGGACGTGAGGCTCGTGTGCCTCCTACCATCAATGGTTTGGTGTCTGTTGTTCTTAATGTGTTTATGTTGCCTATCACAATAATTGACCTTATATAATTTATGATTAATGGATTGATGGTGCCTGTTACCATTAATGAACAAAACCAATAGAGAGTGCTGGAAGTGGCTCAACACCATATCTTGGTGTTAACTGATAAGTGCTTATACTGGATGAACACTAATTAATGATGGTAGCAAAGGCACTTGGTGTGGGTATAAATTCAACATCATTTGTTGGTGTTAACCAACACTATTTCCTGACTTTGGTGTCTAATTGCGTTTCCCGTATTACTGCATTAAAAACAAATTTAAAAGGGATGTTTGTGTTGAGCCTATTAACCCATCGTTTAGTCTCACATTTTACAAACGGACTTTAAATTTATGGCCATAGGAGCCCAGGCCCGTAGCCAGGGGGGTTATTTTGGGTTTGGGAAAACCCCCCTTTCGGAAATATTATATATATTTTCTCATATAAATGCCCTTTTCAAACTGAAGCGAACCCCCTATTTGCCCTTTTCCCCATACAGCGAACCCCCTGATGTGCACTTTTGGAGTGAAGGCGAACCACCCCTCAGTAAATCCTGGCTACGGCCTTGGAGCCTGTAGTCTTTGAGCAGATTGCGTATACCTTTGATCTTGGAAACGTCTAGTATGACCCCAATTACACATTACATAGTTATCTGTCCCGTTTCGGGCCTGCCACTTGGGTGAGTGGGAGGAATTTCGTCTGCCCCTCTAAACACATTGTTAGAGATATATGAAGCTGAAACTTTCAACATTATATATTTGAATTATTATTTTTTATCAGGCTAGATCTAGTTCACCAGAAAATCTAGTCATACAATTTTATTGGCTGTTCTGATGACATCTTGCCGGAAGGTATGTTTCGGTGGATCTTCCATTTTTTCCTCGACTTTTTCCTTTATCACGAAAAATGTTGGATTATTACGGGACCGTGGAGGGGATATAGGGCCTATTAATATTTTTTAATTTCTCCCAGAAATGTCCCCTCCGTGATTCCGTAGATGAGATAGACATTATTCAGCCAACAGATTAGTTTCATGGCAAGACAAAGGCAAAGAAGTGGACGATAAATGAAACTTTGTGTGGACCGTTTTTGCAGCCATGTTAAATTCACCCATGCCATTCTTTCTCCTACATTTAATATATCCGATCAATGTTTTCATAATTACTCCATCATGAAAAGCCATCAAGTCAGAAGTTTCGAACAGCTCTCATATTTTCCCGGAGTACATATGGTATGGGAAACCTGTATTGGTCTAGTATACCGTAAGTATACAAATAAGTTTTGTCCCAGTCGGGAGGCCTTGTCATTCCTTGTCATGGTTCATAGTCCTCGCGTTCAAGCAGTGACGGTTACGGATACATACAGACCTGCATAATAAGACCATATAGGGAGATGGTAGGATTTCAAGATTAGGTATGAGTATTGTCAGTTTTATGCTAGGGCACAACATTGTTTGATCAAAGCTTGAGGCAAAAATATTCCGCTGTGTTCAAATACTCAATACTCGTCTTGCAAGAGGAAGATGGAGACAGAAACGCCATCCAAGGGAGGCAATTACATCGTGCATGCGGAAAAATCTTACGTATGAAAAGTTATGCCCCTTGAATGCATATTTATTTGAATTATGTAAGTATGAGGTGGGGGAACAAGTGGATGCACTCCATTCCTATCCGCTTAATTGATTTAAACCCAACACATCGTAAACTGTTCTGCAATGATTTATGTGAATTTTACCGAATCCCAAGATGTTTACTTTTTTGTTGATTAGAAACACATATTGTTCATTCATGTTTTCAAACAATGACGCAGTAATGAATTACCGTACCTGTATTGTGTCCTGGTTTAAAATTAATTTGTTTCATTTCCTGACAAAACTCTTAAATACGTTTGGGGATCATCTCCCTTCAAATTTAGTGTACCATCCACACATCTGAGCTTTCCGGGATTAAACGGAGTTCTCGTGAATTAAACAGATGGTCATGGATTATAGCCTGGAATCCATGAAAAATATATTCAAGAACGATCACCAGCCCATACAACCCCCACCCACACAGCCGGAATGATGAGAGTATATTCGGTTGATACGGAGTCTTGAAAAAGTGTGTATTGGTGTGTGTGTGTGTGTGTGTGTGCGTGTGTGTGAGTGAGTGAGTGAGTGAGTGAGTGAGTGAGAGAGAGAGAGAGAGAGAGAGAGAGAGAATCAGATGGGGGGGGATGGGTAGTAATGAAGTTATTAATGAGAATTCACCGAAAAATGAAAGATATATTCTCGTAAATTGAGAAGCAGAGGTCAAGAGTTTTGTAAAGGCGTATTGATCTCTCATCTTCACATTTCAAGTTAAATACTACACTAACCGTTCCGTGACGTGTAGTGTTCGACTGGGATATGCGAAGATGTGATCTCTGCGCCCAAAGTATTTCAAAACTGCGTGCAATGTATTATGTAGTCTGAACAACAGTCCTCTTGCTGACCGGTTCTGTTCAGAGTTGGAGCGGCTGAGTATATCATGCGTTGATGTATTGCATGATCGTGCCTATGATGTATTGTTTGAATAAGACAAACTATGTCCTATAAAACTGTCATGATGAACGGGAAATATCGGGAAAATAAAATAATTAGTTTGATTCTCTTGGTGGCTGTTGCTATTGAACAAAAATGGCGAGAAATATGCCATGCGAGAATACAGTGTATTTTCGGAAGTTATCCTAATTTGGCCTTTGAGTTAAACAGGATGATCATGCCACTAATTCGACGTCATTTTTGTATTCTTTGTTCTCAATACAGCTGTGATACTAAGATATGTTTTTCGTTTTAGTTACTATTTCTATCAGCGGAGTGACACTTCCCTTATAGGTGTTGTAATTAACAAGGTTAAGGTTTCATTAATTAGACAGACGTATTCCCAGTTCAAGTGGACCCAGAAACTTGCCCAGATGATCTTGGACTTCATTTGTGAAAGGGCCGAATACGTGCTGACCTTGCTGGACTTCGAGAATCTCCCCAGATCGACGGCCGTCATGATACTTCTGAGACCAGACCTGAGGGTAAGAGCAGAGACCAAGACGGACACCGCCCTCAAGTGGAGCAGACGATATTATCCCTACGCCAAAGCTTGATACAAATTTCACTAGCTATCTTTTCTGTTCTTGGGATAAATAACATATCCATCACCCTACTGAATCGACAAGTATGATTGTAGGTAAACACCGCCGGTCACGTGTCAAATCACAGTCAACGATAGTTTTTCGGTGCTTTCGTTATCAAGCGTGGGCGTGTGTCTGACCAGACGACAGTGACCACAGCCGAAAATGAACGATTTTCAGCATATCGATGACAGGTATGGTTACTGGTGTCCAGTCATTTTTTGATGGAGAGATATCGTACTATATTGTCACCAAATGTAGGGTTATTACTATTTCAAGTTAACAAAAATTTTAAACATTTCTGCGGCGAGAGGTATTTTTAGGTGTTGGTGGACAGTCCATGGTAGGTATTAGCATCAAATTATAGTGTGAGGAAATGAGCACAAAACGAACACGTGGGAACTTACTACCTGCCTCATGTATCACTTACTCATTCATCTCTCGATTCCTTTAACTTGTGTGTGTGTGTTTAAGAGGAATATGAATCATTAATAGTTTATTCTCTGTGTGTGTGATATTACGACAGTCCATGGTATCATCATCGGACCGATCGACAGTCCATGGTAGGTCAAAATACGGTCAGTCCGAGAGCACATCGTCTGATCCAATGATTCGCCAAAATGGACTGTTGTCAAAACAAATGGTAGCTACCATGGACTGTCAACATATCTGATATACAATCATATGTTGCCTCATTATAACATTGCAGCTGTTATCCGGCTTCAATGTGAAGTGATCCAATCTACAGTTCATGGTCGCATGACACATGGACTGGTGCATTCACCTACAATCATACTTGTCGATTCAGTAGGGTGTCCATGCCAAAGAATTTAACTTCAGTTGACATGAAGATATTTTTTTCTGCTTCTAAGTCTAAAATTGCCGTTCGAAATATTAGAAGAAATAGGATAACACTGCAAATTGTAAGCAGGGAACCATATATTGATCATTGCACCATAATTGTTCTCCCGGTAGTGATTTGTCACGCGTTTGTGTTGTAAATTACACGTCAGAATGTCCCGTGTCAATTTTACGAGTGAGTATGACCTGCTGGGCTGTTGATCATTCTATAAAACCGCCCATATGACCAAAAATACATTTCTCTCGCTGGATTAAATTGGAACGACGTGATATACACATAGCATGGTACAAAAAATTCTCTCATATCTCAAAATGTTTTACTTATTTTGATGATGTGAATGTTTACAATGACCGTAATGTAGCTAATTATTCCGTTTTACGCAACATTGGAAGTCAATCAAACACGATGTGAGACGAAATTAGAAAATCTGAGATATGGAGTTTGAAATGTCTAAAACGGGTATGTCAAGTTTTAAAACTTTAGGGAATAAACCTTTAAGTCTTATTTTAAAAATTGCTTCGATTAACTCGAATATTTCAAATTTTGCAGCTTCAAATGTGAAATATTTAAGCAAATTAAATTGCCTGAATCCTTACCTGTTGATACATAATAATATATCTGGTTCAATGGAGTAGATGCGATAACAACTAAGGGAATACTAAGAGCGTGTCCAACCTTTTTTGGAACCGGTCTCGTGTCCTTAAGCAGAAACGAGCGGTGTGATTTAGGTGTGTTGTTTGTATTGTGAAACCGGAAGAAAAAGAGAATATATCCTATTAAAGAGAAACTGGAAGAAATGTAATATTTATATTATCAATAATAACTCCTAGGCCCATTGTTAACGGGAAGCAACGGTGTCAATGAATGTGAAATTATATCGGATTCTGTAATCCGAACAGATAATTGTAAATCACAGTACACACCGAATACGATATATATGTTTAAATTCGACCGCTCATACGAAATAATGAACAGTCGGGGGTAATCATATGACAGTATTGACGTGGTCTGCTAAATCAAGAAAGCCAAGTGTGCATTGTCAACTTCAATTGTTTACAGATTATGGTGATTAGTTCACCAGGTTCTAAGGATACATTGATTGATCCCGTTCAGGTGATTACTTATCAACGTCATCCCAGTGTCTCACCTTTACATCGTTACATCGTTACTGGACACCATTTTGTTCGCAATGAGATTAAATAAATTCTGTCAACGCCATGGCAGAGGAAATGGTGCCAAGCCGTTCTCAATATAAAACGCAGAGGACGTAGAGTCTAGGCCAGAGCATATTTCTACCAGTTCGACTTGAGAGATACATCTCAGTTTAATACCTGATCGATATTTGTAAACTTTTATTTATCTCAGAATTAATTTGTAATGGATATATCATCCCTGCCTATTCTGTTCCACGTGGATCCCTCTGATGGCCTTTGTACCTTCACTACTACCGATATGGACTTTATTGACCAGTCGGATATCGATCTCTCCGACAATGCGTTCCTGATATCCAGTCCCGGAAGTGGATTACACAGTTACCATGTCCCTTCAACAACAACCTACACCAGTGGAATTTCCAAGACCGACAATACAGCTGACACTGCATATATCGTCGACGACGACAGCCAGGACAATTTACAGTTGAGTCCAACAGATGAGATGGAGGTCACGCTGTTCAAGAATACCGAAGACATGTGTGACAATTTCCGCGTTATCCTCGGAATGCCGGACATGTGTGACGTGACGTTTTTAGTCGGGAAGAACAAGGAGCCAGTCTATGGAGTGAAGGCAATCCTCGCCACAAGAAATAAGTTTTTCTACAAGATCATCGTATCCCATCAAAACTCAGCTAGTACAAAGAAAGACCAGAGCGCCAGTTTAGTAACAAAGAAGAAAAGCTTTTGGAGTCGAATTTTCCGGTTTAGAAGGAAAGCTTCTTACAGGAGGATGAAAACCACAGCCACGCCACAGGAGCGCAAGAAACTGGAAATTCAAGTGGAAGATTTCTACGTTGACATTTTTCGTCGCGTTATTATATATCTCCATAGCGGCAGCGTTAACGTCGATATCAACTCTGCCATTGGTGTCATGAATGCAGCAGATATATACGGAATACCATGCCTCCGTGCTGCTTGTTTTGAGTTCGCCCAAAGTTACATCACACTGAAAACCGTCTTACCGTTACTGATATCCACGGAGACGTATTCCCAATTCAAGTGGACCCGGAAACTTGCCCAGATGATCTTAGACTTCATTTGTGAAATGGCCGAATACGTGCTGACCCTGCCGCACTTCGAGAATCTCCCCAAATCGACGGCCGTCATGATACTTCTGAGACCAGACCTGAGGGCAAGAGCAGAGACCAAGTGGGACACCGCCCTTAAGTGGAGCAGACGATATTGTCAGAACAAAGGAAACAGCTTTTTCCGGCGAACCGTCAAGATATTCATCCATAGAATTAACTTCCAGGATATCCCTACGCCAAAACTTGAGAAAGAAGTCCGACCGCTGGGTATTTTGTCAGATGACGTCATCGATTTAGCCATTGGTTGTCAAGTTATTCCTCGTAGTGTGATCGGTCAAGAAAGTAGATCGACAGTCGCTCCTCCTAAGCCACCCAGAAGGAAGCAAGTTCGTCGCTCAGCAGTTTCCAATGCCGCCACCATGGCCCTACCCCAACGAGGACTTGTGAGTATGAATTCGGAATCGCACAAACTGTCAAGGAGAAGTTGTATTCTGGACCACGCATTTCTGTCTTCTCAAGGTGAATCGTGATGATATAGCAAGTGCAGTGGAAATTAGCTGTGGAGATTGACTTCAAAACTACCGCGACGTTGTTTTACATTAGACTGAATATAAGATGATATATGTAGAATAGTGCTATGATCAAGAACAAATGCATGGAAATTGTGCTTTTTTCATTGTATTTAACGATCGACTATGATAAGGTTGAAATATAATCATCCATGTGCCGAATTATTATATTGATATGCCAAAATAAGTAGTTCACGTGTAAAGCACTGATGTAATAAATAGTTGATGATTAAAACACTGATGTAATAAATAATTCATGAATCAAACACTGATGTAATTAGTTTTGCTTTGTTTAATCCCGCGGTGGTATAAATGGTCACCGATTTTATTAGGCTATGCAAACGTGGAAAGAAATACCATTATATCGAGTATGTCTCATAAAGAAGATTGGCCTCGTAAATGTACGGCTGTGAGTTGATGTTCTGGTTCTGGGTTATATACGCCATCTATCAGTAATGGATAGACAAGACATACGAGGAGACTAATCCTGCTTGGAGTTGGGTTGATGATTACAGCCAGAAATTGGTGTTGACCCAACAACCGTTTTCGGTGTTGATGGCTGGTCAACACCATGGTGTTGGGATTGTGAACACTAAAACAATGGTGTTGAGTTCAGTTCAACACCAAATAATGATGGGCAACAGCAATAAAGGATGTTGAAAGTGGCTCTACATCATATTTTGGTGTTAACTGGTAAGGGCTAATACTGGCTCAACGCCAATTAATGGTGTTGGGAAGGGATGTTGGGCACATTTGGTGTAGGTCTAAATTGAACATCATTTTTTGGTGTTAAGACAATTTTCCGTATTACCACATTAAAAACAAACTTAAAAGATATTTGGGTTGAAGCAATTAACCCATCGTTTAGTCTGACATTTTATAAACGGATTTTATTGTGGCCATGCATGGGAGCCTTAGTCACTGAACTGATTATATACATTTTTGAACTTGGAAACGTGTAGCATCACCCCCATTACGTATTACGTATCTTTTAACTCTACCATATCTGGCCGGTTTTAGGTCTATCACTTGGGTAAGATGAAGGCATGTCGCCCGCCTCTCCATATATATTCGACATTGTTTGAGCTATAGGAAGCTGAAACTGTCCACATCATATACAGTTGGGATTTATTGATGGGATATGAATTCATTAGGATTGGTCGAGAACGTGTACATTAAGATTGGTCGAGAACGTGTACATTAAGATTGGTCCAGAACGTGCACATTAAGATTGATGGAGAACGTGTACATTAAGATTGGTCCAGAACGTGTAGAGTAAGATTGGTGGAGAACGTGTACATTAACATTGGTCGAGAACGTGTACATTAAGATTGGTCGAGAACGTGTACATTAAGATTTGTCTAGAACTTGTACATTGAAACTGGTCGAGAACGTGTACATTAAGATTGGTCGAGAACGTGTACATTAAGATTGGTCGAGAACGTGTACATTAAGATTGGTCGAGAACGTGTACATTAAGATTGGTCGAGAACGTGTACATTAGGATTGGTCGAGAACGTGTACATTAAGATTGGTCGAGAACGTGTACATTAAGATTGGTCTAGAACTTGTACATTGAGATTGGTCGAGAACGTGTACATTAAGATTGGTACGTGTACATTAAGATTGGTCTAGAACTTGTACATTGTGATTGGTCGAGAACGTGTACATTAAGATTGGACGAGAACGTGTACATTAAGATTGGCCGAGAACGTGTACATTAAGATTGGTCGAGAACGTGTACATTAAGATTGGTCGAGAATGTGTACATTAAGATTGGTCGAGAA
The DNA here is from genome assembly GCA_036873755.1 of Hanleya hanleyi. NCBI lineage: Eukaryota > Metazoa > Mollusca > Polyplacophora > Lepidopleurida > Hanleyidae > Hanleya > Hanleya hanleyi. The sequence continues at coordinate 43,067 of JAVTVY010021751.1, forward strand.
CGTGTACATCAAGATTGGTCGAGAATGTGTACATTAAGATTGGTCGAGAACGTGTACATTAAGATTGGTCGAGAACGTGTACATTAAGATTGGTCGAGAACGTGTGCATCAAGATTGGTCCAGAATGTGTACATTAAGATTGGTCGAGAACGTGTACATTAAGATTGGTCAAGAACATGTACATTAAGATTGGTCCAAAACATGTACATTAAGACTGGTTCAGAACGTGTACATTAAGATTGGTCGAGAACGTGTACCGGTCTGTCTTCAGATATATAAGCGGAGTGACATTTAGGTTTTATTAGTCAGGCAGAACATGCATAGGTCTTTTTCGAACAATAGTTATGCAATATTACAGGATTGGAATGTACTGTTTCGTGTGGGCTCCATCTTAAGGACACGCGTGAATAGATTGTTTTTTATTATTGTGTCTTTATATAGTCCAAATCTTGTTACCGAAATAACCCGAAAGAACACGGATATTATTCAATTGTGTACCGTACTTGTTCTTCCAGATACTTTTTTTCTCACGCGTTTGTTTTGTAAATTACGCGTGAAAATGTCCCGTGTCGATTTTACGATTGAGTATGACCTGTTGTATCTCTAATCACTGTATAGAACAGTCCAATATGACCAAAAATACATTTCTCTCGCCTCATTTTTGTCGATTAATCATAAACGTGTGAGGTGCTATAAGCGAGTGGTGAGAATACCCGTCACAAACTGAAAATAAGAATACATACTGAGATATCAACCTTGAAATATTAAAACGGCCAATTGCATAAAAATGAATTGATACTCATTAAAATGTGTTCCCTGGCGTATTCTGCTGTATTTGAGGTATTTATAGGGAGGATTTTCTCTTGTAACAAAAATATTTCAAACCAAAATCAAACATGCTACTTTCAAATTATCAAACTTCCTATTATCTTGTGTGAAAATATAATTTTGGCACGAGGTGTCATATTTTTGTTAGGAGAAAATTGATAGCTCCAAATGTGGAATATTTAATCAAATTAAATTGCCTGAATCCGTACATGTCGATACACATATAATATACCTGGTTCAAATGCCTTAGTTGTGATATAATTAGGGGACAACTTTAAGATGGTGTACGAATTTTCTGTGGACGTGCCTCGTGGTCTTAAGCAGAAGCGAGCGGCTTGATTCAGAAATTTTGTTTATATTGTGAGACCGGTAGATATGAGACTATATCGTAGCAAAGAGAAAATGGTAGAAATGTAATATTTATATTGTTACTGATGGTTTAAACAATAAATTTATTAAATAGAAGAAATGGGGATTGACGAACAGGCAAAGCCTATCTTAACGCCTTTCCCTGACAGATATTATAGAATTAATTTGGCGGTTTAAATATAGAAATATGTACACAATATTACAATCTATCAAACTAGAAATACATGAACCCATAATTATGCGAAATATTCAATGGAATATGTGTGTACACCATATATTTGGGTCCAATTCATCATGGAGTAATCATTATATGGAAAAATGACCATACGGACTTGATAAATAATGACAGCGGATATTAAATCTGACTTGCTATTTTGTGGTTTAGACATGGTTATAGTTCAAAATCAATCTGGAAATCTTTCAGTCTACAAGATAAAATTATGAACATGAATAAAGATATAGATGCAGCTGATAAGGTTAGCTTTCTTTTTCATTTTCTCATTTCACAACGCAAATAGGCCTATTGCTAATGGGCAATCTTAATAAATTAATATCCTATCAATGCTCCCCAATCGTACATGCCGTTATATAAGATCTTACGTATTTCAATTGAATTTGGTGTTCTGAGCATGAATATTTAATAGCATTATGACATCACGGTCGCATCTGGACTAATCCACGTGCAGCCAAGGAGGAGAGATAGGTTCACCGTCTCAGTTTACTCCAATGTTTGCACCAAAGACCAGTCCATATATATCTACCCCGTATTATGGTGCCACAATGTTGGAACCGCGGCAACATGAAAAGACATCCCATCAGCGCGGCGCCTAATTCGGCTGAGCCAGCCAAAATTTATCTACTATTATGTTCCCTTCAAAGCACTATGAAGCGTCCTCGAGATTGGTTGACGCTCGAGTTAATGCAAGCCTGTCAGATCCTACAAGCAACATGTCCAAATGGGGGAGCAGATAGGATTTAATTTTAATTGAAATGGCTAACGGGAATCAATGGTGTCAATGAGTTTCAGTTAATTTGCTATGTTTTAACTATATCGGATTCTGGAATGTGAACATATAACTGTAGATCAGTAGAGATGTAAAAATTGAATACAACAATTGTGTAAACTCAGTCAGCTATTCGAACGCTAATACTAAATAATTATCACCCGGGCGTAATCATATGGCAGTAATTATGACGTGGTCTGCAAACCAAGAGAGCGAAGTGCGCCTTGTCAACTTCTATTGTTTACAGATTATGGTGATTAGTTCACCAAGTTCTAAGGATACATTGATTGATCCTGTTAATGAGATTACTTAGCAACATCATCCCCGTGTCTCACCATTACATCGTTACTGGACACCATTTTGTTTGCAATGGGATTAAATGAATTCTGTCAACGTCATGGCAGAGAAAATGGTGCCGACCTATTCTCAGAATAAAACGCAGAGGACGTAGTCTAGGCCAGAGCATTTTTCTACCAGTTCGACTTGGGAGCTACATCTCAGTTTAATACCCGATCGATATTTGTAAACTTTTATTTATCTCAGAATTAATTTGTAATGGATATATCATCCCTGCCTATTCTGTTCCACGTGGATCCCTCTGATGGCCTTTGTACCTTCACTACTACCGATATGGACTTTATTGACCAGTCGGATATCGATCTCTCCGACAATGCGTTCCTGATATCCAGTCCCGGAAGTGGATTACACAGTTACCATGTCCCTTCAACAACATCCTACACCAGTGGAATTTCGAAGACTGACAATACAGATGACACTGCATATATCGTCGACGACGACAGCCAGGACAGTTTACAGTTGAGTCCAACAGATGAGATGGAGGTCACGTTGTTCACGAATACCGAAGACATGTGTGACAATCTCCGCGTTATCCTCGGAATGCCGGACATGTGTGACGTGACGTTTTTAGTGGGGAAGAACAAAGAACCAGTCTATGGAGTGAAGGCAATCCTTGCCACAAGAAATAATTTTTTCTACAAGATCGTCGTATCCCACCAAAAATCAGCTAGTACAACCACAGACCAGAGCACCAGTCGAATTTTACGGTTTAGAAGGAAAGGTTCTTACAAGAGGATGAAAACCACAGCCATGCTACAGGAGCGCAAGAAGCTGGAAATTCGAGTGGAAGATTTCGACGCTGACGTTTTCCGTCGCGTTATTATATATCTCCATAGCGGCAGCGTTAGCCTCGATATCAACTCTGCCATTGGTGTCATGAACGCAGCAGATATATACGGAATACCATGCCTCCGTGCTGCTTGTTTTGAGTTCGCCCAAAGTTACATCACACTGAAAACCGTCTTATCGCTACTGGTATCCACGGAGACGTATTCCCAGTTCAAGTGGACCCGGAAACTTGCCCAGATGATCTTAGACTTCATTTGTGAAAGGGCCGAATACGTGCTGACCCTGCCGGACTTCGAGAATCTCCCCAGATCGACGGCAGTCATGATACTTTTGAGACCAGACCTAAGGGCAAGAGCAGAGACCAAGTGGGACACCGCCTTTAAATAGAGCAGACGATATTGTCAGAACAAAGGAAACAGCTTTTTCCGGCGAACAGTCAAGATATTCATCCATAGAATTAACTTCCAGGATATCCCTGCGCCAAAGCTTGAAAAAGTAGTCCGACCGCTGGGTATTTTGTCAGATGACGTCATCGATTTAGCCATTGGTTGTCAAGTTATTCCTCGTAGTGTCGGTCAAGAAAGTAAATCGACAGTCGCCCCTCCTAAGCCACCCGGAAGGAAACAAGTTCGTCGCTCAGCGGTTTACAATGCCGCCACCATGGCCCTACCCAACGAGGACTTTTGAGTATAAATTCAGAATCGCACAAACTGTCAAGGAGAAGTTGTGTTCTGGACCACGCATTTCTGTCTTCTCAAGGTGAATTGTGATGATATAGCAAGTGCAGTGGAAATTAGCTGTGGAGATTGACCCCAAAATTACCACGACGTGGTTTTACATTAGACTGAATATAAGACGATATATGTAGAATAGTGCTATGATCAAGAACAAATGCATGAAAATTGTGCTTTTTTCATTGTATTTAACGATCGACTATGATAAGGTTGAAATATGATCACCCAATGTGCCGAATTATTATATTGATAGGCCAAAAATAAGTAGTTCATGAGCAAAACACTGATGTAATAAATAGTTCATGATTAAAACACTGATGTAATAAATAATTCATGAATCAAACACTGATGTAATAGTTTTGCTCTGTTTCATCCCACGGTGGTATGAATGGTCACAGATTTTATTAGGCTATGCAAACGTGAAATCAAATACCATTATATCGAGTATATCTGGTAAAGCAGATTGACCTGGTAAATGTACGGCTGTGAGTTGATGTTCTGGTTCTGGGCTATATGCCATCTATCAGTAATGCATACACAATACATACGGGGAGACTAAACCTGCTTGCAGTTTGGTTGATGATTACAGCCAGAAATTGGTGTTGGCCCAACAACCTTTTTCGGTGTTGATGGCTGGTCAACACCATAAAGTGGTGTCGAGTCCAGTTCAACACCAAATAATGATGGGCAACAGCAATAAAGGGTGTTGAAAGTGGCTCTACACCATATTTTGGTGTTAACTTATAAGCGCTAATACTGGCTCAACACCAATTAATGGTGTTGGCAAGGGATGTTGGGCACATTTGATGTAGGTCTAAATTGAACATCATTCACAAATTTCCTGACTTTGATGCTTAATTTCGTCCCCGTATTACCACATTAAAAACAAATTTAAAAGAGATATTTGAGTTGAAGCTATTAACCCATCGTTTATTTTCATATTTTATAAACGGGCTTTATTGTGGCCATGGGAGCCTTATTCAATGCGCTGATTATATATATCTTTGATCTTGGAAACGTCTGGTATGACCCCCATTACGTGTCTTTTAACTCTACCATATCTGGCCGGCTTCAGGTATATCACTTGGGCGAGTTGGTGGAATTTCGCCCAACACTCTGATTCGTCATAGTTAGAGTTATAAGAAGCTGAAACTTTCCAAATTAGATACAGTTTGGGGTGTATTGATGGGTATCAATTTATTCAGACTGGTTCAGTACCGGTCTGTCTTCAGATCTATCAGCGCAGTGACATTTAGGTTTTATTAGTTACGCAATCTTACAGGATTGGAATGTACTGTTTCATGTGGGCGCCATCTTTAGGACTCGCGTGAAAGAATTGTGTTTATTATTTTATCTTTATATAGTCCAAATCTTCTTATACCGAAATAACCCGCAAGAACACGGATATTATTCAATTGTGTACCGTACTTGTTCTTCCAGGTGTAATTTTTTTCTCACGTGTTTGTTTTGTAAATTACGCGTGATAATGTACCGTGTCGATTTTATGATTGAGTATGACCTGTTGTATCGTTAATCACTTTATAAAACAGCTCAATACGACCAAAAATCTTCAAAAATACATCTCTTTCGCTTCATTTTTGTCGATTAATCATACATGTGTGAGGTGCTTTAATCTTGTCGCGTGAGAATACCTGCTACAAAGGGGAAGAGGAATCCATACTGAGATATCAGCCCGGGAAATACTGAAACGGCCAATTGCATAAAAATGGATTGATGAATCATTAAAAATGTGCTCCCTGGCATATTTTGCTGTTTTTGAGGTATTGAAAGGGAGGATTTTCTCTTGTGACAAACATATTCCAAACCAAAATCAAACATAATACTTTCAAATTATCAAACTTCCTATTATCTTGAGTGAAAATATAATTTTGGTACGAGGTGTCATATTTTTGTTAGGAGAAAATTTGATAGCTCCAAATGTGGAATGTTTAATCAAATTAAATTGCCTGAATCCGTAAATGTCGATACACATATAATATAACTGGTTCAAATGCCTTAGTTGTGATATAATTAAGGGACAACTTTAAGATGGTGTACGAATTTTTTGTGGACGTGCCTCATGGTCTTAAGCAGCAGAGAGTGGGTTGATTCAGAAGTTTTGTTTATATTGTGAGACCGGTAGATATGAGACTATATCGTAGCAAAGAGAAAATGGTAGAAATGCAATATTTATAATTTCAGTCATCTTCAGGGATAAATTATAATATAATTATATTCCTACAGTGTGAAATACCCTGCCAGAAAATACTGGCTCGGTTGAGAATCGGATAATATTTATATTGTCACTGATTTATTAAATAGAAGAAATGGGGATTGGCGAACAGACAAAGCTTATCTTAACGCCTCTCCCTGACAGATATTATACAATTAATTTGGCGGTTTAAATGTAGAAATATGTACACAATATTACAATCTATCAAACTAGAAATAAATGAACCCATAATTATGCCAAATATTCAATGGAATATATATGTACATTATCTAATCATTATATGGAAAAATGACCATAAGAACTTGATAAATAATGACAGGGGATATTAACTCTGACTTGCTATTTTGCGGACCTGGTTATAGTTCAAAATCATTCTGGAAATCTTTCAGTCCACAAGATAAGCTTATGAACAGGAATAAAGAGATTTGTAGCTGATAACCTATAGCTTTCTTTTTCATTTTCTCATTACACAACGCATAGGCCCATTGCTAACGGGAATCAACGGTGTCAATGAATGTCAGTTAATTTGCTATGTTCTAAACTGTATCGGATTCTGGAATGTGAACATATAACTGTAGATCAGCAGAGATATACAAATTGAATACAACAATTGTTTAAACTCAGTCGTTCGAACGCTAATACTAAATAATTATCAGTCGGGCGTAATCATATGGCAGTAATTATGACGTGGTCTGCTAATAACCAAGAGAGCGAAGTGTGCCTTGTCAACTTCAATTGTTTACAGATTATAGTGATTAGTTCACCAATTTCTAAGTATACATTGATTGATCCTGTTAATGTGATTACTTATCAACGTCATCCTCGTGTCTCACTGGGGTGAATTCTGTCTGGGTTGAATGCCGTTACTGGACATTTGTCCACATTGGGATTAAATTTGAACGACGTGATATACACATATCATGGTATAAAAATTTCTCTCATATCTCAAATTGTTTTACTCGTTTTGATGATATGAATGTTTAAATAACTTTGGAAGTCAATAAAACACGATTTGGGACGAAATTAGAAAATCTGAGATATGGAGTTTGAAATGTCTAGAACGGGTGTGTCAAGTTTTAAACACTTTTTCGGAATAAACCTTTAAGTTATCAACAAATTAGAAAGATCTTATTTTTATAATTGCTTCGATTAACTGGAATATTTCAAATTTTACCGCTCCAAATGTGAAATATTTAAGCAGATTAAATTGCCTGAATCCTTAACTGTTGATACATAATAATATACCTAGTTCAATGGAATAGATGCGATACAACTAAGGGAATACTAAGAGCGGGTCCAACTTTTCTGTGAACAGGCCTCGTGTCCTTAAGCAGAAACGAGCGGTGTGATTTAGATGTGTTCTTTGTATTGTGAAACCGGAAGATAAGAGAATATATCGTATAAAAGAGAAAAATGGAAGAAATGTAAAATTTATATTATCACTAATAACTCCTAGGCCATTGTAAACGGGAAGCAACGGTGCCAATGAATGTGAAACTATATCGGATTCAGGAATCTGAGCAAATAATTGTAAATCACAATACACACTGAATACAACATAGCTCAGCTAGTCGACGGCTCATACGAAATAATGAACAGTGGGGGGTAATCTTACGGCAGTAATGGCGTGGTCTGCTAATCAAGAAAGCCAAGTTTGCCTTGTCAACTTCTATTGTTTACAGATTAGGGTGATTAGTTCACCAAGTTCTAAGGATACATTGATTGATCCCGTTCAGGTGATTACTTATCAACGTCATCCCCGTGTCTCACCTTTACATCGTTACATCGTTACTGGACACCATTTGGTTCGCAATGAGATTAAATAAATTCTGTCAACGCCATGGCAGAGAAAATGGTGCCAAGCCGTTCTCAATATAAAACGCAGAGGACGTACAGTCTAGGGCAGAGCATATTTCTACCCGTTCGACTTGAGAGATACATCACAGTTTAATACCTGATCGATATTTGTATTTATCTCAGAATTAATTTGTAATGGATATATCATCCCTGCCTATTCTGTTCCACGTGGATCCCTCTGATGGCCTTTGTACCTTCACTACTACCGATATGGACTTTATTGACCAGTCGGATATCGATCTCTCCGACAATGCGTTCCTGATATCCAGTCCCGGAAGTGGATTACACAGTTACCATGTCCCTTCAACAACATCCTACACCAGTGGAAGTTCCAAGACCGACAATACAGATGACACTGCATATATCGTCGACGACGACAGCCAGGACAGTTTTAAGTTGAGTCCAACAGATGAGATGGAGGTCACGCTGTTCAAGAATACCGAAGACATGTGTGACAATCTCCGCGTTATCCTCGGAATGCCGGACATGTGTGACGTGACGTTTCTAGTGGGGAAGAACAAGGAGCCAGTCTATGGAGTGAAGGCAATCCTCGCCACAAGAAATAAATTTTTCTACAAGATCATCGTATCCCACCAAAACTCAGCTAGTACAAAGAAAGACCAGAGCACCAGTTTAGTAACAAAGAAGAAAAGCTTTTGGAGTCGAATTTTCCGGTTTAGAAGGAAAGGTTCTTACAGGAGGATGAAAACCACAGCCACGCCACAGGAGCGCAAGAAACTGGAAATTCAAGTGGAAGATTTCGACGCTGACATTTTTCGTCGCGTTATTATATATCTCCATAGCGGCAGCGTTAACGTCGATATCAACTCTGCCATTGGTGTCATGAACGCAGCAGATATATACGGAATACCATGCCTTCGTGCTGCTTGTTTTGAGTTCGCCCAAAATTACATCACACTGAAAACCGTCTTACCGTTACTGATATCCACGGAGACGTATTCCCAATTCAAGTGGACCCGGAAACTTGCCCAGATGATCTTAGACTTCATTTGTGAAATGGCCGAATACGTGCTGACCCTGCCGCACTTCGAGAATCTCCCCAAATCGACGGCCGTCATGATACTTTTGAGACCAGACCTGAGGGCAAGAGCAGAGACCAAATGGGACACCGCCCTTAAGTGGAGCAGACAATATTGTCAGAACAAAGGAAACAGCTTTTTCCGGCGAACCGTCAAGATATTCACCCATAGAATTAACTTCCAGGATATCCCTGCGCCAAAGCTTGAAAAAGAAGTCCGACCGCTGGGTATTTTGTCAGATGACGTCATCGATTTAGCCATTGGTTGTCAAGTTATTCCTCGTAGTGTGATCGGTCAAGAAAGTAGATCCACAGTCGCCCCTCCTAAGCCACCCAGAAGGAAGCAAGTTCCCGAGAAGTTTCGTCGCTCAGCAGTTTACAATGCCGCCACCATGGCCCCACTCCCACGAGGACTTGTGAGTATAAATTCGGAATCGCACCAACTGTCAAGGCGAAGTTGTATTCTGGACCACGCATTTCTTTCATCAATCGTGATGATATAGCTGTGCAGTGGAAATTAGCTGTGGAGATTGACTTCAAAACTACCGCGACGTTGTTTTACATTAGACTGAATATAAGATGATATACGTATGTAGAATAGTGCTATGATCAAGAACTAATGCATGAAAATTGTGCTTTTTTCATTGTATTTAACGATCGACTACGATAAGGTTGAAATATGGTCATGCATGTGCTGAATTATTATATTGATATGCCAGAATAAATAGTTGATGAGTAAAACACTGCTGTAGTAAGTAGTTCATGAGCAAAACACTGATGTAATAAATAGTTCATGATTAAAACACTGATGTAATAAATAATTCATGAATCAAACACTGATGTAATAAGTTTTGCTTTGTTTCATCCCGCGGTGGTATGAATGGTCACAGCTTTTATTAGCTATGCAAACGTGGGAACAAATACCATTATATCGAGTATGTCCGATAAAGAAGATTGGTCTGGTAAATTAACGGCTGTGAGTTGATGTTCTGGTTCTGGGCTATATGCCATCTAGCAGTAATGAATAGACAAGACATACGAAGAGGCTAATCCTGCTTGGAGTTTGGTTGATGATTACAGCCAGAAATTGGTGTTGGCCCAAAAACCATTTTCGGTGTTGATGGCTGGTCAACACCATAAAGTGGTGTTGAGAATGTGAACTCTAAAAAAATGGTGTTGAGTCCAGTTCAGCAACAAATAATGATGTTGGGTAACACCAATAAAGGGTTATGAAAGTGGCTGTATACCACCATATTTTGGTGTTAACTGGTAAGGGCTAATACTGGCTCAACGTCAATTAATGGTGTTGGGAAGGGATGTTGGGCACATTTGGTGTAGGTCTAAATTGAACATCATTTTTTGGTGTTAAGACAATTTTCCGTATTACCACATTTAAAACAAACTTAAAAGATATTTGGGTTGAAGCTATTAACCCATCGTTTAGTCTGACATTTTATAAACGGACTTTATTGTGGCCATGCATGGGAGCCTTAGTCACTGAACTGATTATATACATTTTTGAACTTGGAAACGTGTAGCATCACCCCCATTACGTATTACGTATCTTTTAACTCTACCATATCTGGCCGGTTTTAGGTCTATCACTTGGGTAAGATGAAGGCATTTCGCCCGCCTCTCCATATATATTCGACATTGTTTGAGCTATAGGAAGCTGAAACTGTCCACATCATATACAGTTGGGATTTATTGATGGGATATGAATTCATTAGGATTGGTCGAGAACGTGTACATTAAGATTGGTCGAAAACGTGTACATTAAGACTGGTCCAGAACGTGCACATTAAGATTGATGGAGAACGTGTATATTAAGATTGGTCCAGAACGTGTAGAGTAAGATTGGTGGAGAACGTGTACATTAACATTGGTCGAGAACGTGTACATTAAGATTGGTCGAGAACGTGTACATTAAGATTGGTCGAGAACGTGTACATTAAGATTTGTCTAAAACTTGTACATTGAGATTGGTCGAGAACGTGTACATTAAGATTGGTCGAGAACGTGTACATTAAGATTGGTCGAGAACGTGTACATTAGGATTGGTCGAGAACGTGTACATTAAGATTGGTCGAGAACGTGTACATTAGGATTGGTCGAGAACGTGTACATTAAGATTGGTCGAGAACGTGTACATTAAGATTGGTTTATAACTTGTACATTGAGATTGGTCGAGAACGTGTACATTAAGATTGGTCGAGAACGTGTACATTAAGATTGGTCTAGAACTTGTACATTGTGATTGGTCGAGAGCGTGTACATTAAGATTGGTCGAGAACGTGTACATTAAGATTGGTCGAGAACGTGTACATTAAGATTTGTCTAGAACTTGTACATTGAGATTGATCGAGAACGTGTACATTGAGATTGGTCGAGAACGTGTACATTAAGATTGGTCGAGAACGTGTACATTAAGATTGGTCGAGAACGTGTACATTAAGATTGGTCGAGAACGTGTACATTAGGATTGGTCGAGAACGTGTACATTAAGATTGGACGAGAACGTGTACATTAAGATTGGTCGAGAACGTGTACATCAAGATTGGTCGAGAACGTGTACATCAAGATTGGTCGAGAATGTGTACATTAAGATTGGTGGAGAACGTGTACATTAAGATTGGTCGAGAACGTGTACATTAAGATTGGTCGAGAACGTGTGCATCAAGATTGGTCCAGAATGTGTACATTAAGATTGGTCGAGAACGTGTACATCAAGATTGGTCGAGAACGTGTACATCAAGATTGGTCGAGAACGTGTACATCACGATTGGTCGAGAACGTGTACATTAAGATTGGTCGAGAACGTGTACATTAAGATTGGTCGAGAATGGGTACATTAAGATTAGTGGAGAACGTGTACATTAAGATTGGTCTAGAACGTGTACATTAAGATTGGTCGAGAACGTGTGCATCAAGATTGGTCCAAAATGTGTACATTAAGATTGGTCGAGAACGTGTACATTAAGATTGGTCGAGAACGTGTACATTAAGATTGGTCCAGAACATGTACATTAAGACTGGTTCAGAACGTGTACATTAAGATTGGTCGAGAACGTGTACCGGTCTGTCTTCAGATATATAAGCGGAGTGACATTTAGGTTTTATAAGTCGTGCAGAACATGCATAGGTCTTTTTCGAACAATAGTTATGCAATATTACAGGATTGGAATGTACTGTTTCGTATGGGCTCCATCTTAAGGACACGCGTGAACAGATTTTTTTTATTATTGTGTCTTTATATAGTCCAAATCTTGTTACCGAAATAACCCGAAAGAACACGGATATTATTCAGTTGTGTACCGTACTTGTTCTTCCAGATGTATTTTTTTTTCTCACGCGTTTGTTTTGTAAATTACGCGTGAAAATGTCCCGTGTCGATTTTACGATTGAGTATGACCTGTTGTTCTTTAATCACTTTATAGAAGAGTCCAATTTTTGAACTTGGAAACGTGTAGCATCACCCCCATTACGTATTACGTATCTTTTAACTCTACCATATCTGGCCGGTTTTAGGTCTATCACTTGGGTAAGATGAAGGCATTTCGCCCGCCTCTCCATATATATTCGACATTGTTTGAGCTATAGGAAGCTGAAACTGTCCACATCATATACAGTTGGGATTTATTGATGGGATATGAATTCATTAGGATTGGTCGAGAACGTGTACATTAAGATTGGTCGAAAACGTGTACATTAAGACTGGTCCAGAACGTGCACATTAAGATTGATGGAGAACGTGTATATTAAGATTGGTCCAGAACGTGTAGAGTAAGATTGGTGGAGAACGTGTACATTAACATTGGTCGAGAACGTGTACATTAAGATTGGTCGAGAACGTGTACATTAAGATTGGTCGAGAACGTGTACATTAAGATTTGTCTAAAACTTGTACATTGAGATTGGTCGAGAACGTGTACATTAAGATTGGTCGAGAACGTGTACATTAAGATTGGTCGAGAACGTGTACATTAGGATTGGTCGAGAACGTGTACATTAAGATTGGTCGAGAACGTGTACATTAGGATTGGTCGAGAACGTGTACATTAAGATTGGTCGAGAACGTGTACATTAAGATTGGTTTATAACTTGTACATTGAGATTGGTCGAGAACGTGTACATTAAGATTGGTCGAGAACGTGTACATTAAGATTGGTCTAGAACTTGTACATTGTGATTGGTCGAGAGCGTGTACATTAAGATTGGTCGAGAACGTGTACATTAAGATTGGTCGAGAACGTGTACATTAAGATTTGTCTAGAACTTGTACATTGAGATTGGTCGAGAACGTGTACATTGAGATTGGTCGAGAACGTGTACATTAAGATTGGTCGAGAACGTGTACATTAAGATTGGTCGAGAACGTGTACATTAGGATTGGTCGAGAACGTGTACATTAAGATTGGACGAGAACGTGTACATTAAGATTGGTCGAGAACGTGTACATCAAGATTGGTCGAGAACGTGTACATCAAGATTGGTCGAGAATGTGTACATTAAGATTGGTGGAGAACGTGTACATTAAGATTGGTCGAGAACGTGTACATTAAGATTGGTCGAGAACGTGTGCATCAAGATTGGTCCAGAATGTGTACATTAAGATTGGTCGAGAACGTGTACATCAAGATTGGTCGAGAACGTGTACATCAAGATTGGTCGAGAACGTGTACATCACGATTGGTCGAGAACGTGTACATTAAGATTGGTCGAGAACGTGTACATTAAGATTGGTCGAGAATGGGTACATTAAGATTAGTGGAGAACGTGTACATTAAGATTGGTCTAGAACGTGTACATTAAGATTGGTCGAGAACGTGTGCATCAAGATTGGTCCAAAATGTGTACATTAAGATTGGTCGAGAACGTGTACATTAAGATTGGTCGAGAACGTGTACATTAAGACTGGTTCAGAACGTGTACATTAAGATTGGTCGAGAACGTGTACCGGTCTGTCTTCAGATATATAAGCGGAGTGACATTTAGGTTTTATAAGTCGTGCAGAACATGCATAGGTCTTTTTCGAACAATAGTTATGCAATATTACAGGATTGGAATGTACTGTTTCGTATGGGCTCCATCTTAAGGACACGCGTGAAAAGATTTTTTTTATTATTGTGTCTTTATATAGTCCAAATCTTGTTACCGAAATAACCCGAAAGAACACGGATATTATTCAGTTGTGTACCGTACTTGTTCTTCCAGATGTATTTTTTTTTCTCACGCGTTTGTTTTGTAAATTACGCGTGAAAATGTCCCGTGTCGATTTTACGATTGAGTATGACCTGTTGTTCTTTAATCACTTTATAGAAGAGTCCAATATGACCAAAAATACATTTCTCTCGCCTCATTTTTGTCGATTAATCATACACGTGTGAGGTGCTATAAACGAGTGGTGAGAATACTCGTCACAAACTGAAAATAAGAATACATACTGAGATATCAACCTTGAAATATTAAAACGGCCAATTGCATAAAAATGAATTGATACTAAGATTGGTCGAAAACGTGTACATTAAGACTGGTCCAGAACGTGCACATTAAGATTGATGGAGAACGTGTATATTAAGATTGGTCCAGAACGTGTAGAGTAAGATTGGTGGAGAACGTGTACATTAACATTGGTCGAGAACGTGTACATTAAGATTGGTCGAGAACGTGTACATTAAGATTGGTCGAGAACGTGTACATTAAGATTTGTCTAAAACTTGTACATTGAGATTGGTCGAGAACGTGTACATTAAGATTGGTCGAGAACGTGTACATTAAGATTGGTCGAGAACGTGTACATTAGGATTGGTCGAGAACGTGTACATTAAGATTGGTCGAGAACGTGTACATTAAGATTGGTCGAGAACGTGTACATTAAGATTGGTCGAGAACGTGTACATTAGGATTGGTCGAGAACGTGTACATTAAGATTGGTCGAGAACGTGTACATTAAGATTGGTTTAGAACTTGTACATTGAGATTGGTCGAGAACGTGTACATTAAGATTGGTCGAGAACGTGTACATTAAGATTGGTCTAGAACTTGTACATTGTGATTGATCGAGAGCGTGTACATTAAGATTGGTCGAGAACGTGTACATTAAGATTGGTCGAGAACGTGTACATTAAGATTTGTCTAGAACTTGTACATTGAGATTGGTCGAGAACGTGTACATTGAGATTGGTCGAGAACGTGTACATTGAGATTGGTCGAGAACGTGTACATTAAGATTGGTCGAGAACGTGTACATTAGGATTGGTCGAGAACGTGTACATTAAGATTGGTCGAGAACGTGTACATTAAGATTGGTCGAGAACGTGTACATTAGGATTGGTCGAGAACGTGTACTTTAAGATTGGACGAGAACGTGTACATTAAGATTGGTCGAGAACGTGTACATCAAGATTGGTCGAGAACGTGTACATCAAGATTGGTCCAGAATGTGTACATTAAGATTGGTCGAGAACGTGTACATCACGATTGGTCGAGAACGTGTACATTAAGATTGTTCGAGAACGTGTACATTAAGATTGGTCGAGAATGGGTACATTAAGATTAGTGGAGAACGTGTACATTAAGATTGGTCTAGAACGTGTACATTAAGATTGGTCGAGAACGTGTGCATCAAGATTGGTCCAAAATGTGTACATTAAGATTGGTCGAGAACGTGTACATTAAGATTGGTCGAGAACGTGTACATTAAGATTGGTCCAGAACATGTACATTAAGACTGGTTCAGAACGTGTACATTAAGATTGGTCGAGAACGTGTACCGGTCTGTCTTCAGATATATAAGCGGAGTGACATTTAGGTTTTATAAGTCGTGCAGAACATGCATAGGTCTTTTTCGAACAATAGTTATGCAATATTACAGGATTGGAATGCACTGTTTCGTATGGGCTCCATCTTAAGGACACGCGTGAAAAGATTTTTTTTATTATTGTGTCTTTATATAGTCCAAATCTTGTTACCGAAATAACCCGAAAGAACACGGATATTATTCAATTGTGTACCGTACTTGTTCTTCCAGATGTATTTTTTTCTCTCACGCGTTTGTTTTGTAAATTACGCGTGAAAATGTCCCGTGTCGATTTTACGATTGAGTATGACCTGTTGTATCTTTAATCACTTTATAGAAGAGTCCAATATGACCAAAAATACATTTCTCTCGCCTCATTTTTGTCGATTAATCATACACGTGTGAGGTGCTATAAACGAGTGGTGAGAATACTCGTCACAAACTGAAAATAAGAATACATACTGAGATATCAACCTTGAAATATTAAAACGGCCAATTGCATAAAAATGAATTGATACTAAGATTGGTCGAAAACGTGTACATTAAGACTGGTCCAGAACGTGCACATTAAGATTGATGGAGAACGTGTATATTAAGATTGGTCCAGAACGTGTAGAGTAAGATTGGTGGAGAACGTGTACATTAACATTGGTCGAGAACGTGTACATTAAGATTGGTCGAGAACGTGTACATTAAGATTGGTCGAGAACGTGTACATTAAGATTTGTCTAAAACTTGTACATTGAGATTGGTCGAGAACGTGTACATTAAGATTGGTCGAGAACGTGTACATTAAGATTGGTCGAGAACGTGTACATTAAGATTGGTCGAGAACGTGTACATTAAGATTGGTCGAGAACGTGTACATTAGGATTGGTCGAGAACGTGTACATTAAGATTGGTCGAGAACGTGTACATTAAGATTGGTTTAGAACTTGTACATTGAGATTGGTCGAGAACGTGTACATTAAGATTGGTCGAGAACGTGTACATTAAGATTGGTCTAGAACTTGTACATTGTGATTGATCGAGAGCGTGTACATTAAGATTGGTCGAGAACGTGTACATTAAGATTGGTCGAGAACGTGTACATTAAGATTTGTCTAGAACTTGTACATTGAGATTGGTCGAGAACGTGTACATTGAGATTGGTCGAGAACGTGTACATTGAGATTGGTCGAGAACGTGTACATTAAGATTGGTCGAGAACGTGTACATTAGGATTGGTCGAGAACGTGTACATTAAGATTGGTCGAGAACGTGTACATTAAGATTGGTCGAGAACGTGTACATTAGGATTGGTCGAGAACGTGTACATTAAGATTGGACGAGAACGTGTACATTAAGATTGGTCGAGAACGTGTACATCAAGATTGGTCGAGAACGTGTACATCAAGATTGGTCCAGAATGTGTACATTAAGATTGGTCGAGAACGTGTACATTACGATTGGTCGAGAACGTGTACATTAAGATTGTTCGAGAACGTGTACATTAAGATTGGTCGAGAATGGGTACATTAAGATTAGTGGAGAACGTGTACATTAAGATTGGTCTAGAACGTGTACATTAAGATTGGTCGAGAACGTGTGCATCAAGATTGGTCCAAAATGTGTACATTAAGATTGGTCGAGAACGTGTACATTAAGATTGGTCGAGAACGTGTACATTAAGATTGGTCCAGAACATGTACATTAAGACTGGTTCAGAACGTGTACATTAAGATTGGTCGAGAACGTGTACCGGTCTGTCTTCAGATATATAAGCGGAGTGACATTTAGGTTTTATAAGTCGTGCAGAACATGCATAGGTCTTTTTCGAACAATAGTTATGCAATATTACAGGATTGGAATGCACTGTTTCGTATGGGCTCCATCTTAAGGACACGCGTGAAAAGATTTTTTTTATTATTGTGTCTTTATATAGTCCAAATCTTGTTACCGAAATAACCCGAAAGAACACGGATATTATTCAATTGTGTACCGTACTTGTTCTTCCAGATGTATTTTTTTCTCTCACGCGTTTGTTTTGTAAATTACGCGTGAAAATGTCCCGTGTCGATTTTACGATTGAGTATGACCTGTTGTATCTTTAATCACTTTATAGAAGAGTCCAATATGACCAAAAATACATTTCTCTCGCCTTATTTTTGTCGATTAATCATACACGTGTGAGGTGCTATAAACGAGTGGTGAGAATACTCGTCACAAACTGAAAATAAGAATACATACTGAGATATCAACCTTGAAATATTAAAACGGCCAATTGCATAAAAATGAATTGATACTCATTAAAATGTGTTCCCTGGCGTATTCTGCTGTATTTGAGGTATTTATAGGGAGGATTTTCTCTTGTAACAAAAACATTTCAAACCAAACTCGAACATGCTACTTTCAAATTATCAAACTTCCTATTATCTTGTGTAAAAATATAATTTTGGCACGAGGTGTCATATTTTTGTTAGGAGAAAATTGATAGCTCCAAATGTGGAATGTTTAATCAAATTAAATTGCCTGAATGTCGATACACATATAATATACCTGGTTCAAATGCCTTATTTGTAATGTAATTAAGGGACAACTTTAAGATGGTGTACGAATTTTCTGTGGACGTGCCTCGTGGTCTTAAGCAGAAGCGAGTGGCTTGATTAAGAAATTTTGTTTATATTGTGAGACCGGTAGATATGAGACTATATCGTAGCAAAGAGAAAATGGTAGAAATGTAATATTTATACTGTTACTGATGGTTTAAACAATAAATTTATTAAATAGAAGAAATGGGGATTGGCGAACAGACAAAGCTTATCTTAACGCCTCTCCCTGACAGATATTATAGAATTAATTTGGCGGTTTAAATATAGAAATATGTACACAATATTACAATCTATCAAACTAGAAATACATGAACCCATAATTATGCGAAATATTCAATGGAATATGTGTGTACACCATATATTTGGGTCCAATTCATCATGGAGTAATCATTATATGGAAAAATGATCATAAGGACTTGATAAATAATGACAGGGGATATTAAATCTGACTTGCTATTTTGTGGTTCAGACCTGGTTATATTTCAAAATCAATCTGGATAGCTTTAAGTCTACAAGATAAAATTATGAACATGAATAAAGATATAGATGCAGCTGGTAACGTTAGCTTTCTTTTTCATTTTCTCATTTCACAACGAAAATAGGCCTATTGCTATTGCTATACCCGACTTCGTTGTGAACGATGGACTATTACCTTTTGAAGACAGCGATGAGTATACTTGTGACACTGCAATGCAAAGGGTTTCGATGGATACTAAATCAAATGTATTTGGTGGCTTTTTGCTTGATATGTGCAAAGCTACAGGTTTACGGATAGGTAATGGAAGACTATTCAGTGACAAAGATATAGGTCAGTTCACATATATAGGACCAAATGGAAGAAGTTTGGTTGATTATATCCTGCTTAAAGATGTTATTTTCCACTACTGTCTGGTTTTTGTGTGCATGATATTAAAGAGCACTCAGATCATTCTCCGCTAGAATTCAAATTCAATAGCAAACACAGAAATATTCCTATGAACACTGCTAAGGACCAATCAACGACTAGAGGGATCCCTACCGAGCAGATGCTTTCAGGGACAAGTTAATTGAGAATGAAATGAAATAATTGGATTCTATTGACAGCATTGCTGATGAAATGAACTCTATCGATAAATGCACCAACCAATTTATAAAATGTTTACAGAATATTGCAAACCCTTTTTTCCTAAATACATTTAATGTAAATGCAAGAGATTCAAGATTTAGTGAATGTAAGGCGAAAAAGGCTGAATGGTTTGATAATGAGTGTAGAGAACGGAAACAACAATATATACAGTTTCTAGCGATATATAATAGTTCATTGGGTGAAGAGGATCTGCATATTATGATTATGAGTTATAAAAAATATGCTAGAAATTGTCGTATCAAATTTAAGGAGACATTGTCTAAAGAATTAGACCAATTAAAGTATAAAAAACCTAAGGAATTCTGGAAACATTTTAAACGCAAGAAAACTGAAATCTCAAAAAACATATCTAATGATGACTTTCTCTCGTATTTCAAATCACTCCACGAGGATATTAATTCTTCGATAGATGATGAAATAGAAACTTTTGTCCATAATATGGATAGAAATGATTTACAGAATGAGGATCTGTACAACGAACTGAATGATTCTATTACAGAGGATGAGGTTATAAATGTAATTCAACAATTAAAAACGGATAAAGCACCAGGTGTAGATAATGTTATTAATGAATACTTCATTGTGGGACGTGATGTATTGGTTCCAATTTTATGTAGAATATTTAATGCTATATTAGAAACTGGATACTTCCCAACAGCGTGGGCTGAGGGTATGATAGTACCCATATATAAGAAAGGTGACCATAACAATGCTTCTAACTATAGAGGGATTACTCTTTTGAGTCCTATGGCAAAGATATTTACGAGTGTTTTAAGCAGGAGGCTTGTTGATTGGGCGGATAAATATGAGAAACTGTCCGACGCTCAGTTTGGGTTCCGAAAAGGAGTAGGAACAGTTGATGCTATATTTGTCCTCCAAGGAATAATTAATATGTATTTGAGTAACAAGAAAAAATTGTATTGTATTTTTGTAGATTTTCAAAAAGCATTTGACAGTGTGTATAGAAATGAGCTTTGGTATAAGTTATTCAAATTGGATGTCCAAGGAAAGATTCTACGAGTGTTGAGATCTGTGTACCAGGTAGTTAAGTCACGAGTGCAACACCTCGGGACTTATTCCGAATCGTTTGATTACAGTACGGGATTAAGACAAGGAGAGGTTTTGTCACCTATTATTTTTTCACTTTTTCTTGAGGATATGCAATTTTGTCTGCATAATAGTGGTAACTTTGGAATATCTTTGGATGAAGTATCATTATGTCTGATATTATTTGCCGATGATATGGTGTTATTCGCAGAGAGTGCAACAGAACTGCAAGACTCCATATAGAGTGCAGGAATATTACATAAAATGGAAACTAAATGTGAACATTGCTAAAACGAAAATAGTGGTTTTTAGAAAAAGGGGTAATTTGAAAAGAGGTGAAGAAGGGTTTTATATGGGAAATAAAGTAGAGGTTGTGAATGAATTCAATTACTTAGGTCTGGTATCACGTTATAATGGCAATTTTGGAGCAGCATAAAAAGTTCTCTCAGAAAAGGCCTTGAAGGCGATGAATTTCCTGATTGGTAAAGTGAAAAGCAGTTATATATCTATAAAAACAGCTTTACAATTATTCGATGTATGTGTGTCTTCGATTCTCAATTATGCTGCTGAAGTTTGGGGATTCCACATGGGCGATGCGGTAGAACGCGTCCACAGAAAGTTCTGTAAATACATATTAAATGTGAAAACATCCACAAATAGCTGTGCTGTTTATGGAGAACTTGGAAGAATACCCATGAGGTGTAAACGTCTTTGCAAAATAGTTAAATATTGGTTTAAAATAAGATCATCAAATAATATTGTATTAAATGTTGTTCTGAAAGGTTTGGAAGAAAGTTATATGAAAGCAAATACGGCAAACTGGGTTTCTATTTTGAAAGAAACTTTGTGTAATTATGGTTTCCAAGATGTTTGGATGTTTCCGGACTCAGTTAATGTGAATGTGTTTGTCAAAATCTTTGAAGAAAGGGTAAAAGATGTTTTTATAAGTGAGTGGTTTATAGTGAGGTGCTTAGGGCTATCTTTTGGGAAGATCGTGACACGCCGGACCAAAGCACCAAACTTGGCACACCCATCACTTGAGACATATAGAACAATATCAGAAGGGGTGCCCGTTGCTCTGGGCTCTGTAATGCCCTCTGGTCCCCAAAAGGGCATTTGAGGGGCAATATTGTTATTCAAAGAATAATTAGCCTCCCAACAGCTTCGTTAATTTTATTATCATTAAGACTGAGAAGCTGAAACTTGCCACACTGTATCACTGGTTTAAGCTCTACGAGAAAATGTCACAAAATCCAAGATGGCGGCCATGATGACCTCATTTTCCAAAAATAAGCCATTTTGTGGACGATTTTTCGGGCTGATTTTTCCAATTTTTTATTTTTGCAATTTTCTTCGCTGAAACTGCCTGGTTAATTAGTAAATAATCATTTATTCGAGAGAAAAAAACCTTTTGGGTACATTTAAGAAACAAAACACAATAAATTTGAAGGAATACGAGGGAAACAGAACTTTCCAGTTACATCCTAATGTCATCCATTTTTAATTTGCTCATGATGCTCTTCTCCGAGTATTATGCTACAGGCTCAAAGTAACTTAAATATCATAAGCTATAACTGCGCTAAGTTGCAGCTCTCCACATTTCTTCATATTGGAGCACCAGGGAAAAGTTCTCTGAGAAGGAAGTGGGGTGGCTGAAACCACCTAAACCAATTAGGTTTACATAATTGCCTGTGTAAAAGGAAACAATCGCCCCTTATCCATGTAAAATTTGACAATTCAGCTTTCCATCTCGTAAAATGGGGGGAAAAGATGGAAATGCTCAAGGCTGGCCAGGTTAGTTTTTCTGGGTATTCTTGCATTTACCAGGTTTACCCCATGTTGAAGCGTTTACTCCATCAGACGTCCTCGAAGCTCATCCATTAACATCCGATGAGTTATTTGTTTGAGCTGATCTGTCATCACATCTGCCGTACTAGCGTATCTAATTTCGCTTAAGCCGGTGCTATGGGCCGTGCGGATACTTCATAATCTCCACATGAACCTCTACAATAAAAGCGCGGCTGAGATACTAAGGCTACGTCTGAGAATCCACCGTATTCTCGGTTCTGCATGTTTGGTGCCGAGGGAAGCTTTCCTGTTGAGTCAGTCATATGGCTGCTTTTTAGTCGCCAGACGTCGTCAATTTCTCCCACCTCTTGCTTATTGCTCAAATTTCAATCTTTCTACTTTCAAGTTTGAGAGATGAATAACTGAATTAACAAGTGTTACACGGACCGGGGACTCGTGTTTAGTTGTACCCGCCTCTGTGTGTTCATTTGTGGCCGCCATATCTAACCGTAGTTTTGGACGGGATTGTACGAAAACTTCATCTGAACAGTGTAGGGATGAACCTAAAAAGAAAAATCTCAAAAAGGGCATTTTACGCCTGTTGGAGGTCGGGATATTTTTCTGGTCGTGAAATTACATCGGGATAGCTAAACGAGCTGTATGGTCAGAGACAGGACTCTAAAACCAAGAAGAAATCAAAAGGGTAGTTAACACCCAATAGAGATCGGGAACATGCAACATATAATTTACATGATATAGCACTGGTCTATATATTGCCATTGAGTGGCCACACGACCGCACTGCGGTGGTCTAATGGTTAGAGCGTCGGCCTCGTGAGCGGTAGATACTGGGCTCGACCCCAGGCCGGATCTTCCCTAAGACTTGAAAAATGGAACTCAGCATTAAGAGGATAGAATAGAACAAGGACTAGTTCGCTGGGTATCAGTATAATGTGACTGAGTGGGGTGTCATGTCTGCCTACGGCATGATATTTCGGTGGGACAGCACTATAAAATGGCAGCATTAGATCTGCTCTGTTACAAGTAGTCAATAGGATGTCAAACATTTTCAGGATAGCTAAAGGGATCTGAGAGAGTGAATAGACACAGGAAAGGGATCGGAAAGTGCATTTAACACCCATTGAGGGACAGGAACATAAGATTAACATTAAAATAACACGTGTACTCGTGTTTAGTTGTACCCGTCTCTGTGTGTTCACTTGTGGCCGCCATATCTAACCGTAGTTTTGGACGGGATTGTACGAAACTTCATCTGAACAGTGTACGGATGAACCTAAAAAGAAAATCCCAAAAAGGGCATCTTACGCCTGTTGGAGGTCGGGATATTTTTCTGGTCGTGAAATTACATCGGGATAGCTAAACGAGCTATATGGTCAGAGACAGGACTCTAAAACCAAGAAGAAATCAAAAGGGAAGTTAACACCCAATAGAGATCGGGAACATGCAACATACAATTTACATGATATAGCACTGGTCTATATATTGCCATTGAGTGGCCACACGATCGCACTGCGGTGGTCTAATGGTTAGAGCGTCGGCCTCGTGAGCGGTAGATACTGGGTTCGACCCCAGGCCGGGACTTGAAAAATGGAACTCAGCATTAAGAGGATAGAATAGAACAAGGACTAGTTCGCTTGGTATCAGTATAATGTGACTGAGTGGGGTGTCATGTCTGCCTACGGCATGATATTTCGGTGGGACAGCACTATAAAATGGCAGCATTAGATCTGCTCTGTTACAAGTAGTCAATAGGATGTCAAACATTTTCAGGATAGCTAAAGGGATCTGAGAGAGTGAATAGACACAGGAAAGGGATCGGAAAGGGCATTTAACACCCATTGAGGGACAGGAACATACGATTAACATTAAAATAACACGTGTACTTCTATTCATCGCCATTGATATGATTGGGAGTGCTTAGGACGATTTCAGGTTCAGAGGCAGATTGGGGGGAGGGGTCTAAAACTACATCTAATATATTCCACTGGGTGCCAAGACCATTACATTTACATGTGAATGGTTCAGCACCCGTGTATTACTCTAATTATATGCCGGTTGTGCATGTACACCGTAAGAAAAATGATACGGAATTGGGAGGATCCTCTGTTAAATTGGCATTGGTGAACTTTTGTCTGGTGCTCGCAACTGTTTAGAGCTAGCACTTTGTGTCTTTATAACAAATCAAATTAGGGTCATTTTATTCTCGGAAAAGAGCATCATGGGTAAATTCAGATTTGACGACACGGTGGTGCAGCTTGAACATTTTGTTTTGGGGGTATAGTCCGTGAGCTACTGGGCTCACCTTGCACCCCCCCCCCCTCCCATTACAGACCGAAACTATGTTTTTTATGTGCTTTAGGACATGTCAAATAAGAAACAATTTGTTAACAGTCGATAAACTGGGACTCACTACCATTTTAATCACTTTGAAATTACTCCTGTGTTAATAAGTACAATTTGTGTGACAATAGGGGGTAGGGTTACAAGAATAGTCTTATCTTCTATAATTATTATCCGATCTTTATAATGTTGGCCACATATTATTCAGCATTGATTGCTGCATCGAATATTTACAAGATAATATCACTATTTGTTGGGTATGACGTCACACAGGGACCATACATACAAAAGTAGGAGTAGTAGCGAAAGCGGGCGTTTTGGGGTGCGTGAGGGTGTGCTTGAGCGATTGAGGGACCATTCTTGGTTCGAATGCGTCGTGTGAGGTGTCAAAGTGAAGCCCTCGGTATGTAGACCACGACTTGAGGGATCTCCACATGATCTGTGATGTCATTGGTGACGTCATCTGTAGGAGTAGTAGCCAAAGTAAGCATTTTGAGGGTTTGAAGGAAGGTTTTTGGGGTAGAGATGAACCATCCGTGGTCTGAATGGACCGTGTGGGGTGTCATCTTGTAACTCTCTGCATGTAGATGACGAATGGTATGGTTTTTGTTGGAAGTCGCATCGTGCTACTCATGCGCAGTTGAGCAGTAGCAACAAAAGATGTCATTTTGGGCATGGGCAATGACATGTTTCGGCAATAAAGGGACCCATATTTGGTCCAAATGGACAGGTTGGGGTATCCTAGTGAAGCTTTCGTGGGATAGTCAGATAGGCGTGTTTTTCATTGGAATTCAGGCCAATCTGCGCATGCGCAGTTGGGGTGTAGTAAATAAAGTGGTCATTCTGGAGGTGCGCAGGGGTATATCTGAGAGATTGATGTCCTATATCTTATCCAAAGATGGAGTGTAGGGTGTCATCTTGAAGCTCTCGTAGCCTTTTTAGGAGTGCGTAGTGGTGTGTTTGAGAGACTGAGGGACCATTCTTGGTCCGAATGGGACGTGTGGGGTATCATATCGAAGCTTTCGCGGAACAGCGTCCGACTGGTCCGGTGTGTCATAGAAGTAGGGGATATGGCTAGCATGCGCAGACAGCAAATAGTGGAAAAGGGGCACTTGAATGGGTTTTAGGTTCTAGGTGGACCATTCGTGGTCCGAATGGTTTGTGTGGGGTTTCGTAGTGAAGGGCTCGTGGGGTTGGACTGGTATCATCGCACGCATCCTGGTGTATCATATGCACTACGGGCTATAGTGTACAGGCTGTACCACAGGTACGTGCGCATGCCTGCGTTGACATCACTTCCTGTCTCCAAGACCTCCAAGCTCCGACTCCAAGAGCTCCGAGCTCCGAGAGCTCCGACTTCAAGAGCTCCGAGCTCCAAGTTCTCAACCGACCCATCCCACAGCTCCGAGCTCTGTAGTTTCTCAAATGGCGGCTTCTGATTGGATAAGAGTTCAATACTACTGTCAGACTGCACATTTGCAGAACGATGATACTAGGCTACACACCAGTCCAATCCGATGCTACCCTACGAGCCCTACACCACGAAACCCCATACGACCCATTCAGACCACGGATGGTTCACCCCAAGGCTAAAATTCCATTCCAGTGCCCCTTTTCCACTATTTGCTGTCTGCGCATGCTAGCCATATCCCCCACTTCTATGACACACCGGACCAATCGGACACTGTTCCACGAAAGCTTCGATATGATACCCCACACGTCCCATTCGGACCAAGAATGGTCCCTCAGTCACACAAACACACCACTACGCACCCCTAAAATGGCCGCTTTCGCTACCACTCGTACTGATGACGACACAGATGACATGGAAATCGCTCAAGTCGTGGACTACAGCACGAGAGCTTCACGATGACACCCTATACTCCATCTTTGGATGAGATATAGGACCGCAATCTCTCAGATATACCCCTGGGCACCTCCAGAATGACCACTTTACTTACTACACCCCAACTGCGCATGCGCAGATTGGCCTGAATTCCAATGAAAAACACCCTATCTGACTATCCCACGAAAGCTTCACTAGGATACCCCAGCCTGTCCATTTGGACCAAACATGGGTCCCTTTATTGCCGAAACATATCTTGCCCATGCCCAAAATGACATATTTTGTTGCTACTGCTCAACTGCGCATGAGTAGCACGATGCGACTTCCAACAAAAACCATACCATTCGTCATCTACATGCAGAGAGTTACAAGATGACACCCCACACGGTCCATTCAGACCACGGATGGTTCATCTCTACCTCAAAAACCTTCCTTCAAACCCTCAAAATGCTTACTTTGGCTACTACTCCTACAGATGACGTCACCAATGACATCACAGATCATGTGGAGATCCCTCAAGTCGTGGTCTACATACCGAGGGCTTCACTTTGACACCTCACACGACGCATTCGAACCAAGAATGGTCCCTCAATCGCTCAAGCACACCCTCACGCACCCCAAAACGCCCGCTTTCGCTACTACTCCTACTTTTGTATGTATGGTCCCTGTGTGACGTCATATCCAACAAATAGTGATATTATCTTGTAAATATTCGATGCAGCAATCAATGCTGAATAATATGTGGCCAACATTATAAAGATCGGATAATAATTATAGAAGATAAGACTATTCTTGTAACCCTACCCCCTATTGTCACACAAATTGTACTTATTAACACAGGAGTAATTTCAAAGTGATTAAAATGGTAGTGAGTCCCAGTTTATCGACTGTTAACAATTTGTTCT
This sequence comes from Hanleya hanleyi, assembly GCA_036873755.1. Classification (NCBI taxonomy): domain Eukaryota; kingdom Metazoa; phylum Mollusca; class Polyplacophora; order Lepidopleurida; family Hanleyidae; genus Hanleya; species Hanleya hanleyi. The sequence goes on from JAVTVY010021751.1 coordinate 70,739, forward strand.
TATTTGACATGTCCTAAAGCACATAAAAAACATAGTTTCGGTCTGTAGTGGGGAGTGGGGGGAGGGGGGGGGATACAAGGTGAGTCCTAGTAGCTCACGGACTAGTATTTTCTTCAAAATTGGTGCATTTTTCTACGTAAAAGTGCCCAATAATATCTTATATCACATCAGATGATTATTTACTAATTTACCAGGCAATTTAGGTGAAGAAAGTTGCACAAGTAAAAGGTTTAAAAAATCAATCAGAAAAATCATCAATACAATGGCTTATTTTTATAATATAACGTCACTGTGACATCATCATAGAGGCCATCTTGAATTTTGTTACAATGAAATCAAAGATACATTGTGGCAAGTTTCAGCTTCCTAGCCTCAAGTATAACGAAAATAATTAAGCTATTGGAAAGCTATCTATTTTTTCATTGATAATATTCACCCTTAGATGCCCTTTTGGGAGCCAGAAGGCTTCACACGATCCAAAGTAATGGGCACCCCTTCTGATATTGTTCTGTATGCCTCAAGCTATAGATATGCCAAGTTTGGTGCTTTGGTCCAGCGTGTCACGATCTTTTCGCTAAGCCACCTCACTATTAGGGACAAACAAGATTCTTCTAAACTTTATTTTTATAATTTGTTTAAGGACACTTTTGGTCGTGAGCAATACCTCGACAAAATCTCAAATACCAGGCATAGAACAGCATTGACATCTCTACGAGTATCATCCCATAGTTTAAGGGTTGAGACTGTTAGATATGATGGAACAGCTGCAAATGAAAGGATATGTGAGCTATGCGATAGCGGCGATATAGAAAATGAGTACCATTTCCTCATGAAATGTTCATTATTTACAGATATTAGGCGAAGGTATTTAAAGCCATACTACTGGCAAAAGCCCAGTGTTTACAAATGTATTTTATTGTTAATATGTACCCAAAAAGCAACAATTAGAAATTTAGCAAAGTATGTGTCGGAAGCTATGTCCATAAGGCAAATACCAGTTAGATCCTAATGTCATTGTATTATTGTATCTGGTCCTCTTCTACTTCTACCTATGTAACCATGCGCAAATATGTTGTCACAAGAAGCATAATATGCTTACGTGAATAAAACTGATTCTGATTCTGGTTCTGCTAACGGGCAATCTTAATGAATTAATATCCTATCAATGCTCCCCAATCGTACATGCCGTTATATAGGATCTTACGTATTTCAATTGAATTTGGTGCTCTGAGCTCCCATGTCATGAATATTTAATAGGATTATGACATCACGGTCGCATCTGGACTAATCCACGTGCAGCCAAGGAGGAGAGATAGGTTCACCGTCTCAGTTTACCCCAATGTTTGCACTAAAGACCAGTCCATATATCTACCCCGTATTATGGTGCCACAATGTTGGAACCGCCGTAACATATGAAAAGACACTCCACACAGCGCGGCCCCTAATTCGGCTGAGCCAACCAAAAATTCTCTACCATTAATGTTTCCTTCAAAGCACTATGAAGCGGCCTCAGGATTGGTTGACGCTCGAGTCACTGCAAGCCTGTTAGATCCTACAAGCGACATATTCAAATAGGGGAGCAGATAGGATTTAATTTTAATTAGATTGGCTAATGGGAATCAACGGTGTCAATGAATGTCAGTTAATTTGCTATGTTCTAAACTATATCGGATTCTGGAATATGAACATATAACTGTAGATCAGTAGAGATATAAAAAAATGGAATACAACAATTGTGTAAACTCAGTCAGTCATTCGAACGCTAATACTACATAATTATCACTCGGGTGTAATCATGTGGCAGTGATGACGTGGTCTGCTAATCAAGAAAGCGAAGTGTGCCTTGTCAACTTCAATTGTTTACAGATTATGGTGATTAGTTCACCAAGTTCTAAGGATACATTGATTGATCTTCTTGATATATATGTATATATCAACTTTATTGCAATAGGCCTACCGGCCTATGAGCATACATGTAAAATCAATACAATGATACAATGATATGATTACTTATCAACGTCATCCTCGTTACTGGACATTTGTCCACAATGGGATTAAATTTGAACGACGTGATATATGTGAACTTTATTGCAGTAGGCCTAACGGCCTATGAGCATATATGTACAATCAATACAAACATTTGATGGCGGCTCTGGGGCATCCCACAACATGATAAATACATTATGTTACTGCGTTGGCGGGAGAAAGTACGCCAGGTTGTCATATTACGTCTACCAATGCATCTCTCAGGTTAAAAGCTGTATCAACAAACAATGCAAGCTTTCTATTAATATACACACATTCAGAGCCAAGTAACCTAATAAACTTATCCCACGTAGGAATATTCCAATAGTATTTATCAATGTACTTTTCACGATAATCTGCATACCTACTGCAATTCAAAACAAAGTGATATTCAGCTTCGATGACGTTACAAAGTGTACATTTACGTTCTTCCAAAGGAGTTTTAACTGGTTTTCTCCTTCTACCAACTTCAATATGCAATCTGTGTGAGGAGGTTCTCAATTTTGTTACGGCCGTTCTAAGCTTCCATACGCATATATTTTCCAGACAAGTCTGAAATTTATAAACACAAAATTTCCCATATAATCTTGCTTTTCTGGATTCAGCTAAGCGGGACTGCCAATTTTGAACAAGATTGTCAGTCATGCGCTGTTTTATTAAAGAAAAAAACACAGTTTCGTTTCCAACTGTTTCAACTTGAATTCCCAAGCATAGAAAACTCCCAAATTGCTAAGTTTCTGAGTAGATATGCCCAATTAACTCTACGCCTTTGTAGCAGGTCCCTCCTTAAAGCTGAGTATGCACAATGTACAATGCTAGTATTACTGGATTTCAGAATTTTTAGCCAAAATTTTACAATTAAGATGTATCGATTGATGTTCATAAATAAAATCATTTTGAGTACACTGCTTAACACCAAGAATATACACATACCATGGTACAAAAATTTCTCTCATATCTCAAATTGTTTTACTCGTTTTGATGATATGAATGTGTAAATTACAATGACCGTGCGTGGTGTAGCTAATTATTCCGTTTTACGCAACATTGGAAGTAATAAAACACCATGTGAGACGAAATTAGAAAATCTGAGATATGGAGTTTGAAATGTCTTATTTTTTAAAGGCCTTATTTTTAAATTGCTTCGATTAACTCAAATATTTCAAATTTTGCAGCTCCAAATGTGAAATGTTTAAGCAAATTAAATTTGCCTGAATCTTTACCTGTTGATACATAATAATATACCTGGTTCAATGGAGTAGATGCGATAAAACTAAGGGAATACTAAGAGAGTAAATAAATAAACAAATTGCTTATGGATAACAACTTCTAGTTTATTCAGGACGACGTTTCGATACAGGTACTAGTATCGTTCCCAAGTCAATGACATCAATATTGATTGAAATTGTAGTTTAAGGGCCGCTTCCCATTCGGATTTCGCGGCCCATCAACTCAATGTTTTATTTGACTTTCGCGGTACATTACTTTATTTATTGAATATCTTTTCCAGTGCTAAGTAAATATATAAATAAATAAATAAACAGGTAAATAATAAATAACAATGAGAGATTAGTAGGAGACATCAATAAGTAAATAATCAGTATATATACGGTTCCTTGAGTAAATGTCAATAGGATGATAACAATAGTATTATACTAGGTGAGAAATATATAATAGGACAGGATTAGACTGTGGATATGGCTAGATTAATTAACAAGGTAGATTAATTAACAAGGTGGGCTTCTAGGCACGGTGGGGTTCCTGGATTAGTAGGTCATAGGCGCTGGGGATGAGCGAGTGAGTGTCCAACTTTTCTGTGAACGGGCCTCGTGTCCTTAAGCAGAAACGAGCGGTGTGATTTAGATATGTTGTTTGTATTGTGAAACCGGAAGAAAAGAGAATACATCCTATAAAAGAAAAAATGGAAGAAATGTAATATTTATATTATCACTAATAACTCCTAGGCCCATTGTTAACGGGAAGCAACGGTGTCAGTGAATGTAAAACTATATCAGATTCTGGAATCTGAACAGATAATACAACATATATGTTTAATCTCGGCTATTCGACCCCTCATACGAAATAATGAACAGTCGGGGTAATCATATGGCAGTAATGACGTGATCTGCTAATCAAGAAAGCCAAGTGTGCCTTGTCAACTTCTATTGTTTACAGATCATGGTGATTAGTTCACCAAGTTCTAAGGATACATTGATTGATCCTGTTAATGTGATTATATATCAACGTCATCCCCGTGTCTCACCGTTGCACTGTTACATCGTTACTGGACACCATTTTGTTCGCAATGGGATTAAATAAATTCTGTCAACGCCATGGCAGAGAAAATGGTGCCAACCCGTTCTCAATATAAAACGCAGAGGACCTAGAGTCTAGGTCAGAGCATATTTATACCAGTTCGACTTGAGAGATACATCACAATTTAATACCTGGTCGATATTTGTAAACTTTTATTTATCTCAGAATTAATTTGTAATGGATATATCATCCCTGCCTATTCTGTTCCACGTGGATCCCTCTGATGGCCTTTGTACCTTCACTACTACCGATATGGACTTTATTGACCAGTCGGATATCGATCTCTCCGACAATGCGTTCCTGATATCCAGTCCCGGAAGTGGATTACACAGTTGTCATGTCCCTTCAACAACCTACACCAGTGGAATGTCCAAGATCGACAATACAGCTGACACTGCATATATCGTCGACGATGACAGCCAGGACAGTTTACAGTTGAGTCCAACAGATGACATGGAGGCCACGCTGTTCACGAATACCGAAGACATGTGTGACAATCTCCGCGTTATCCTCGGAATGCCGGACATGTGTGACGTGACGTTTTAGTGGGGAAGAACAAAGAACCAGTCTATGGAGTGAAGGCAATTCTCGCCACAAGAAATAAGTTTTTCTACAAGATCATCTTATCCCATCAAAAATCAGCTAGTGCAACGAAAGACCAGAGTACCAGTATAGTAACAAAGAAGAAAAGCTTTTGGAGTAGAATTTTCCGGTTTAGAAGGAAAGGATCTTACAAGAGGATGAAAACCACAGCCATGCCACAGGAACGCAAGAAACTGGAAATTCGAGTGGAAAATTTCGACGCTGAGGTATTTCGTCGCGTTTTATATATCTCCATAGCGGCAGCGTTAACGTCGATGTCAACTCTGCTATTGGTGTCATGAATGCAGCAGATATATACGGAATACCATGTCTCCGAGCTGCTTGTTTTGAGCTCGCCCAAAGTTACATCACACTGAAAACCGACTTACCGCTACTGATATCCACGGAGACGTATTCCCAGTTCAAGTGGACGCGGAAACTTGCCCAGATGATCTTAGACTTTATTTGTGAAAGGGCCGAATACGTGCTGACCCTGCCGGACTTTGAGAATCTCCCGAGATCGACGGCCGTCATGATACTTCTGAGACCAGACCTGAGGGCAAGAGCAGAGACCAAGTGGGACACCGCCCTTAAGTGGAGCAGACGATATTGTCAGAACAAAGGAAACAGTTTTTTCCGACGAACCGTCAAGATATTCATCCATAGAATTTACTTCCAGGATACCCCTACGTCAAAGCTGGGTCCGACCGCTGGGTATTTTGTCGAATGATGTCATCGATTTAGCCATTGGTTGTCAGGTTATTCCTCGTAGTGTGATCGGTCAAGAAAGTAGTAGATCGACAGTCGCCCCTCCTAAGCCACCCGGAAGCAAGCAAGTTCCCAAGAAGTTTCGTCGCTCAGCTGTTTCCAATGCCGCCACCATGGCCCCACTCTCACGAGGACTTGTGAGTATAAATTTGGAATCGCACAAACTGTCAGGGAGAAGCTGTATTCTGGATCACGCATTTCTTTCTACTCAAGGTGAATCGTGATGATATAGCGGGGGCAGTGGAAATTAGCTGCGCTGATTGGCCCGAAAACTACCACGACGTGGCTTTACATTAGTCTGAAAACAAAGCAATATATATATAGTATAGTGCTATGACCAAGAACAAATCCCTGAAAATGGTGCGTTTTTTCAGTGTATTTAACTATCGACTATGGTAAGTTTGAAATATGATCATCCACCAGCCGAATTATTATATTGATATGCCAATTAAGTTAACATTGATGTAATAAATAATTTGTGAGTCAAACATTGATATAATTAGTTCTCGCGGTATACGAAAGACCACAGCTTTTATTAAGCTATGCAAGCGTTTTTTTTTCTTCTAAATTTTCAATGTATATAAAATTGCTGTTTTGAAAACAACTATGGAAAATGGCGTCTTTAATCTCGAATGGTGGTTTTGGATTACGACCAATTACGACCAACCTCAGACTCAGTGAGCGTGTCATCTTTCATTCTGGCATATCCTTTAGACTGCTGGAAACTTACTTAAATCCTTCTTTTAACAAACTCCAACTCTGAAATCCGCTTTGAGTTCAAGACTACGAAATAGCCTCGAACCAAATGGATTATGAGGGTTAGAGGTGGTTTTCTAGTTTGGAGGGCTTTGGGTAACATTGTTACAGAGACTTATAAAACAGGGCTATTCCACCAAACGCCTCCACTCAAAGTTTCTCAAATTTGGCGAACGTAGCGTGCAAGATCTATGGCGCTACGTTTCGTAACTTGTGTCTAATTCCGCTTAACCCGGGGCTAGGGGCCGTATGAACCCATGTACTTCAAGATCCTCATGGTACTCATATGAACAGTCACAACCAAAGCGTGGCTGAGATACATCATTCTTTAGATGACGACTTTACAACGAATTATGGATTAAGAAAACTGATCAGCGATACGGATTTGATATTTTTGCCGGCATCATTGAAAACAATTGACCGCTTCTCTCTTGCAGGAAACAAGCCTATGTTTATGTATACTATGATTGTCTTTTTGAATTTGGTGCTAATACTGTTATATGGAATATGGAATAGGTCTTTGGATTATGGACGCGGATATTCTCTAATGGACGACGGCTGAATTATGGATGACGGACTAGACGCTTGTAATCCCAAAACGTTCTGGATTTCACACTGGCGGATGACAATTAGCCCATTCGAAGAGAGCGGAACATTGCTGTAAGCGACGGTGGGGAAGAGATCTGTTTGCGACAAGCGGCTCCATATCCAGACTCCCCACAGTGGTTAGAAGAACCAATGCATGTTTCCATTGCCGTTGACCTTGATAGGGCACGTGCATGTGTTTATCTATGCCCCGATCACTTCCATAAAGCTTCCGTGGCTGCGCAGCAGTGAATACACCGTATCGGCCCGGTGATCAGGTTGCTCCATATCGTTATGGTTAGACGACACTATTAATTTGCATAGAATATGAAATACCGTAGAAAACTGGGCGTCTGCTGATAGGCTGTTATTCATCCTTGGAAGGAATGGTTGGTATCATGTATATTTAAATTCTTTCTGGATTATTTGACAAAGAAAACTATACATAAAATATAGAACAGTGTCTACAGGCAGCAACATTGTGTCGGGTACCCATGGGATTTTTGGGCATTTTCAGTTTCTGCGAGGTGATTGTGTGTCAGGGCGGCCAGTTCGGAAACGAGCCGCTTATCATGTGTTCAAATTGCCGGCAAATTTGACAGAACAAATTAGTTTATTTAGCAAGGAAGGTCATTTGTTGCAACGAAATATTGGGAATATGGTTTTCTGGAGATGTGCCAACTAAATTTACTATATAATAAGTGAGGAATTCAAATGGTGTCGTCCAGTCTTAATAAATTAATATCTTATCAATGCTCCCCAATCGCTATATAGGATCTGCCGTATTTCAACTGAATTTGATGTTCTGAGCGCCCATACCATGAATATTTAATAGCATAATGACATCACAGTCGCATCTGGAATAATCGATCTGCAGTCTGTGAGGGGAGATAGGGTCACCGTCTCCGTTTACCCCAATGTTTACACCAAAGACCAGTCCATATATCTACCTCGTGTTATTGTGCTACAGTGTCGGGATCGCGGCAACATGAAAAGACACCCCGCCAGCGCGGCGTCTGTTTCGGCTGAGCCAACCAAAAATTCTCTGCCATCTATGTTCTCTTCAAAGCAATATGAAGCGTTCTCAGAATTGGTTGACGCTCGAGTTACTACAAGCCTTTTAGATTCTGCAAACGACATATCCAAATAACGGAGCAGATAGAACTTAATTTAAATTAGATTGGGTGTCGTCTAACCTTTAGTCAAATTTCAACATATTGTTGTTGTTGTTGTCGTTGTTGAAAACAGCTGTTAGTGCATTCTTGCAATCTTCTTAATAACTGTTTCCATTTGTAAACAGAGGATTCCAAAAGCCTGAATGAACCCGGATGTAGAAATCTTCTTCGTAAAATTAGATGTCGGGGCTCGCCGCATAATTTGTTCAAAAGGCATGACATTTCTGCTAGGGCTTTCATACATTCTTAGACTGGCCTATGAGCTTTTCAACACTTATCTAATTCATATCTAGTCAACCCATATCATGAGCATTGCAACTGAAATGGTTATCACCTAGATTTCCGTCTAACTAAAGCTTTCCATTGGTTATCAGAACCCATCCAATTTGAGGGCCTTAACTTGAAGTTCATATGCACCATATTTCATGACCATATTTCTTAGTTATACCAGTTCTTGTGTGGGAATAGCCTGGTTTGTCAGTATTTTTGCCAGAATAATCATTTTATAATTCAATATTTTTGACCCTACTTAGTGTACGAAGTTTAAATTTAGGCTTTTGGGATGAAGAATTGCGGGTGGGGTGCATTTCTTCTGACAACTGCATTGTGGGCTATTTGAAGATCCCCCTGCATATATTAGGTGAAAGAAACAAGATAAATAGAGCAGAGAACAATAGAATGTATCATTCCAGGGTCTTTATCTGAAGATATTGAGATGTTTATTAAGATAACATGATACAAGGGAATGTTGCAGTTTTGCACAATTGGAGATATAGCTGCAAACAGGCATCTATACAACTGCTGAATACATGGTGCTAAGATTTGCACATTTGTGTGCTACCATATCCCCAACTTCACCATAAAATTATGAATAATATCGGATGACTTTTGTCTACTTTTAGGTTAGATGAGATACCGCAGAAAACAGGGCGTTCGCTGATTGTCTGTTATTCATCTTTGAAAGGAATGGTTGGTGTCATATATATGTAACTTCTTTCTGGATTATTTGACAAAGAAAAATATACAAAAAGATAGAACAGTGTCTGCAGGCAGCAATATTGACAGCTTTTTGTCGGTTTTGAAACCTATGGGGTTTTAGGGCATTTTCAGTTTCTGCAGGGTGATTGTCTGTCAGGGCGGCTGGATATAAAACGAGCCTCTCATCATATGTTTAAATTTCCGATAAATGTGACAGAACAAATCAGTCTTTCCAGCATGGTAGGTCATTTATTGCAACGAAATATTGGGAATAGGGTTTTCTGGAGATGTACCAGCCAAATTCATTACATAATAAGTAAGGAATGTGCATATCGCTCTAATTTTAATAATGTCGTCTATCCTTAAGGTACGAGACGCTATGTAATACCATGGAGATAAAATAGGTTAGATGATTCACTTCCGCCCTGTTAATCAGTCACCAACAGACCCGCGAATTTGTCGGGGGGTCACGCACATTGGACATCAAAGAAAGCTGTCCGCGCTGTTAGCTATTCAGTATACAAAGGCCCAGCGGGCGGTACTGCTGGCCAGGGCACCTCGTCTGAGAGAGTTGTGCCTCCTTCTATTTCACCTCCATGGTTATACTTAGCTTATATGCATTAAAACCGCTGTACTTTCTCATTTGTTATGGACCCAATTCATGTGCCAGCTTCAGGCTTCTTGGTATGCAAATTAGATAGACATAATTATCCAGATATCCCAATGGTGAATATCAACGCCTGCCTCGTCAATGTAAGATTATCTCATGATAACTCGACTCCGGAGGCATAGAGCCAACGTATAAAACGTGCATGTAAAGCGGCAATCGGCGGTTGACGACGTGAAAATAGTTTTATAAACTCATACGCTAAGTTTGCATATTAGGCAACAAATGCAATTATATAGTAATAAGACTGGTGTTGGAATACCCACCAAATGTCCACCTGCGTGGTATAATGCAAAAAGTGGCTAATAAAAGAGAGTGGTTCAGGTTTCCTCTATTTAAATAGCACCTGTGATTAGTGGATGTCACGGGTGAAAGGTCATACGTTCGCGGCAAAAAGAGAAAAACGTCCTTTCGCAAAATACTGGATTTTAGGATTAGAAATGAGAGGAAAGACATAACGTTCGGTTCTGTCCGCATTTTGCTACTACAGTGCGATAAGTGTCGTAACTTTTCATACACCCGGGAGAAAACCTGAATAACGAATTTAATATCCCTCAAGCCTTTTTATTTTATAGCAAACATATTGAAAAGGTATATCATTCAGAAAGAACGGTACTTAACAGAAAAATTCAGCGGATCGTTTCGGTTACGAAACTGTCCGCATTTTGTTACTGCACTGCGAGAAACGTGGAAACGCGCCATAACACAATCAACGTCGATCAATTTCGATCTGCCTTCTTTCGGGAACCGACTTTTATTTTTGGAACAAATGATACCTATTGGTGAGTTATAGGTCAGAAAACCTTTTCCGGATTACCGTAATTCATTTCCGAACCTGAATGCATTATTTCGCGGTCAACAGAGAAAACTGTCATTGATTTTCTGTGATAAAATCTGAACCACTCAAAATTATTACGAAATTGAAGATGGTTAATACAACCTCTTTGAGAAGTCCAACCACTCGACCTATTATCACGTTGACTCTAGTAGAGGTGGTAGTAGTCGATCAATTATCATCTCCAGATTTTTTTATCATCCTATCCATCAATTATGGAAGTTAAGTTTAGTTTATAACGTTGATGGTTTGACACCATAGCTCGTTTTAATCGATTGTATTTAGGTTATTCTCAGTAATATTTGTTGGTAGTATATTAGTGTCCAGATGTACATGAACCCTCAGTTATTTAAACATCCTCTTCGTTAGTCCAGGTTTGTATTACGATAGCCTAGTGTGCTTCACTCGGGAGATCTATAGATACTCCATCATTCAACCGTTGTCTGGTACTTTCACCAAAGATGTTTGACCGGAGAGGAGGTGCACAGGGTGTTTGTGTGGGTGAGGGTGAGGGGAGTCGAAAGAAGGCAGGATCGGGGTGACTAAATACGAATTTCTTCCCTCATGTTAACTTCTGTCAAGCTCAATGCAAGGTTGTCTTACGCAGTTACCTTGACTTTCAGTGTAAGTTTCACGAGTGAAGAGCGTGTATCTCAGCAGAATGAAGGATACTTTGTTAATTAGGTGTCGATAATTTTTTATCATGAAATTACTCCCATATACTGTATTAACTTGTTACCGATGTATATACAGCAATACCGTGTCCATTCATCCACGAGCTACTCCATACGATGAATAGCTGAGTCACTTTAAGAAAAACAACAAGACTTTATGAATCACTTTTAATACTTTCACGTGGAACAGATTTAACCTCCAAAGTTTATCATTCAAGAAAGTTTCATCAGTTTTTCTTATTCTCTGTTGTCTGAGTTTTATTAAGCTAAATTCGATATTATACCAGAGCACTTAAATGTAAAACACTATTACTAAGACCAACTAAGACAGCTTACTGTTACATTAATAACCGTCTCTGTTTGTTTATTATTGCGTTTTGCTGAGAAGCAACAGGAACTTGATAATGTGATGTCAAGCTGCACTGTAATATCACTTGTCTGAATTGCATTATAAGCGTCCTGTCTGTGTCTTGTGTGCTGTTCTCAGTGTTTTATAGGGTGGATGGAGGGTGTCTGGTTCCATGCTGCGTCAAAGATTTCTTCTTTGAAGTAGCAGGAATGCAACTTGACTGGGTGGTGCTTAGTTGGTTCGTCGCGATATAGCTGAAATATTGTTGAAAGCGACGTTAAATTCTATTCACTCACTCCCTCACTCACTCACTCACTCACTCACTCTTTCGACCCGCATGATCACAGCTATGGATTAAAGGTCATGAAGCTTTCTCAGTATATAGTTCTGACGATACTGGAATGAAAGAATGAAAAAGACATCTAACGCACTGAAGTTGGAACCAGGAGAGTTGGGCTGGAAAAAGTAACGTTAAAAATCAAAACAAAAAGGGTGTTCACGTTCATCGAAAACATAAAATGTACTTTAACTGAGTATAGCATCTGTCGTCGTTCAGGGCTTCAATTTCCCTAAGAAGCATGAAAAATGCAAATCATACTCATAACCAAATCTATAGCTTGGTTAAAAAAATAATCATTAAAATTATTTTTTTTACGCGGGCGGATTTGCGGGCCAAAGAGTTTATAAACGCATTTTCCCGTTTCATTGATTATTTTAGTCTAGAACATTTTAACTTGATTCTTCAGTATCTGAATGTTTAATGATTGTAATAAATTAAGTACGCCTGGACGATAGCCCGAGAAGGACAAATGTAAGTTGCTGATTTCGATCTTATATTTTTTGACATACACAGCCCGTTATAGCTGCCACCAAGGTGATGAACTGCGACCACTTCTAGCATATTCCCTGAACACAATAAATACTCTTGGCGTAAAGATTAATTCATTGAAGTTCGTTGGAATCATAGGCATACAATAACTAAATTCTCTACGGCGTTTGAATCAAATTCAAGCAGAAAATGTTACCATCGAAACTATTAACAGATTAATCTTAAACTTATATATTCGATATCTCATTCAAACGCAAAACTTAGTCTTAATTCGTTCGATCCAGAAAAAAGGATAACTGGAGAAAAACAAAAAACGGTGAAACGAATTTTCTCTATCTGCATCCAATTACCCTTGACCAGGTGTCCCCGTTTGTAGTCAGATGGTCAGGAATATTACCCTTTACAAAGGAGCTGGCGTGTCATCTAATCACACCAACGAGGCCTTAGCTTACTTAGCTTAATATTTGTCAGAAGAGCTCAACAGAATTTGATGATCAGACAAGTACATATGGTAGTTACTGGATGATTCCATCATTGAAGGAAATGCAATTTTCAACTAGGGTCATAGAATTCAACATTATACAGTGGAGTTTGCCATGAAGAGATACATAGTCAGTCATTTGGGAGGATTGGGTGCACCAACTGATAGCTAAAGACATGGATATATACAGAAAGTGATGACGACAGATTGAATTGAATTGTCAGCCTGGTAACCGCCAACAAACAGCCCTCGATGTGGTTTATGGTTCCAAATGCTTGACAGCACTGACAAGCTCTTATCGCATCATTAGAAATTGCTATAACGGACAGTAATTCGTTTGTTCAATTGTTTATGAGGTGAACACCCCAACCAACATTAATCTTCCAAAAGGGAATTGTCCAGATGCTGAGATAGCGAGGGTATCACTCTGGCACACTTTCAAATACACGACAACACGTAATGGTGGTGGGTACGACGTAACCGGAGAAGTAGTGAAATGACACCACAGCATGATATTCTAATAGCACTGTTCGAAATACAATCCAAGAGACCACGAATGATTCTCGGATGTAATCATGTCTCTGTATCTCAGTCATGCTTCGACTTTGGATGGTTGGCTATAATGGCGCGACCACACATCCCCCATCACCGTCTCAAGCGGTATTGGATTTATGACTCGAAAAGGAGGGATGATATCATAGCTCTGTTAACTTGAAATTGTGCATGTGAGATGTAAGCGAGGCCAGACCGATTATACCTGCATGATGTCACCATACTATGACTAAAACTTACTTTTACCCATGCACAATGATTGCACACGAAAAGACAAGCATCATATCTGACATTCAGTAGCCAGTCATTGTCCATGTAGAAGAGTCCACAGTCAAAAGACCTATTCATAAGACATTTGTCTTACCATGTAGCAGTTCTCGGAAATCTGCAGGCGAATGTGTGAATATTTTAGAAGGTTGTAAAAGTGATTCAAGGTTTACACAAATACAGCCTGCAATTAGGTGTCGTGAGTGTGGGATGAAGGGGAGGGGGCATAATTTCGCATTCTTGGGACAAGAGACCTTATATGTTCCAACAAATCTGCATAAAAACCGCTACCGGTATGCGAATTAGTGTGTAACCAGAGATAAGAAAAATGTTCCATAAAGGACTAAATTAACGATGAAATTTCTGAAGATATCCCATGGTCACCATTTGAAATCCATGCGTGATCCGTTACATCTAGGATTATGTGACGAGCCTGACCGCAATGCAAATAAGGCATAATACCCTAATGGAAGGGGTCTCCTCTCCCACCAGGCATGGCAGGTTTACTGTCAGCAGCTAGAGGTTGTCCTAGCTTATTACGTTTGCTCCAATGAACTATGAATAATGCCACCTGTACTAATAATATATGTTGCAGTATGAATCTCCCTTATATTTCCTGGTGGATCAGAAGATACAATATAACGTGGATGCATATGGCAGCCATATTGGAAAATGAGCTGGATATATCCAATGCACCTTAACGACTCGAAAATACACGACTTAGATTTCTTGATGCTTCAAGTCAGAGAAAATGTCTCAGCCATTCTTTCCCAACAATGTCACGAATTATATACATTTCTGGTGAAATAGGCGGCCATTGACCATATTGCTCATTTCAATTACAATCAACCTGCTACACATTTTATCCAAGTTTATATCCATATGATAACAGATTGCATGTGTTTTAGTATTCTCGAACTTGCCGTTAAATAATCTGATTTAACGTCTATGCATATATTTATTATTTCTTTAGATCTTCTTATAAAATTGGATGATAATTTTTACAGTTTTGTTTTATCTAATTTGCCAATGACTTTATGTCTATATGCCTGCATATAGAGCTTAACAAGGTCTGTAATTGGATCTCGCACCTATTATCAGGATGTGGCTTTCGGACCTGTAGCTTCAAGAAAATATAAAGATGATTAAATGATACATCAAATGGATGTAGGAATACGCATCTGATATTTGAAACTTCATGATGTCCTGCCGGAATCTATGAAAATTGTTGACCGCTTCTCTGGAACATGAAATTAGCCTACTATCTATACTATGAGTTTTGCCATATGGTACTAATGAGAATTAGGTCTTTGACTTATAGAAGCGGAAAGTCATTAATAACGACGGCTGAATATTGAAGGACGGACTAGATGCTTGTATTGTAGAGAAATGGCGCTATCTACATGTCAAAAACAAAAGAGCTACATGAACATACTTTGACAATGCTGGGATAACATGGTATGATATAAGCCTCAGAAGTACACACAGCGCCGAACTTCGATTCAAGCGTAATTGCGGGAACGTATGCATTTAGTTACAGCCTTAATCAGACCTACTTCATGCCTCTTTGTCTCCAATGAAAGAAAATAAGTCGAATACATTTTAGATAGAAAAATCGGTTTTATGCGATACAGAAAGACGAAAAATGAGCGGAACTGTCCTAGTTATCCTTCCGACCAAAAATCATGGAAATTGCTTAAATATGGCCACAACATGACAAGTTATTAAGTCAGAAAGTTTCAGGTTTCTATTTTACTTCTTTTGGGAGTTACGGTGGAAAGATTGTTACGGGGCCATCTACCTCTCCCCATCCAGACCAGATTCAGGTTCAGATTGGGGTTTAAAGCCGTTACTCCGTCATGGTATACGGCGTATCACGTTGGGCACATCGGTTCTCGTCAGTATTAGTGTTCAAGCAAAAAAGGACATATTTTGCCGGGGGAGGTAACTCTTGCATCCGACAGGGGGCGCTGTCCCAGGTTAAAGTATAGGAAGCGGCCATTTACGGCCTTTGTCCTCTAGGCCGCAAGGCCGCTATAGTTCCGGCGACCTTTGACCTCGTATTCTTCCACGGTGATGCGGTCTGGTGGTGTTGCGGTCGCGGGAGAAAGCCTCCGCGGACAGAAAATAGTCCCATGGGTTGACTTCCAATGTTAATGTATATGGGGAATACCTAAATAGACGTTTTGGGGTCTAGGGGAGCCCCTAATGGTCCGATTGGGTCGAGTGAGGTATCAAAGTGAAGCATATGTGAGGGGGCATCTGATGGGCTGGGTGTGGGGTTGAAATAGCGTAATTCTGCGCATGCGCGGTGGCCAAAGGGTATGGAAATAGACGTTTTGGAGCTAGGGGAGCCACTAATGGTCCGATGGGGTCGAGTGAGGTATCAAAGTGAAGCATTCGTGAAGGGACATCCGACGGGGTGGGTGACACGTGGAACTGACGTCATTCTGCGCATGCGCGGTAGACCAAGAGTAAGAAAATAGACGTTTTGGGATCTAGGAGAGCCCCTAATGGGCCGATGGAGTCGTATGAGGTATCCATGTGAAGCACACATGAGGGGGCATCCGCCTGAACTAGTGTCTCAACCGTTGTCAACATTCGCGCATGCGCAGACAGGGAATTGTGGGAAAAGGGTATGGAGATAGACGTTTTGGGATCTGGGTAAGCCCCTAGTGGGCCGATGGGGTCAAGTGAGGTATCACTGTGAAGTATATGCGAGGGGGTATCTGCCTGGACTAGTGGCTCGGGAGTTGTCACCATTCTGCGCATGCGCAGACAGGGAATTGTGGGAAAAGGGTATGGAAATAGACGTTTTGGGATCTAGGAGAGCCCCTAATGGGCCGATGGAGTCGTATGGGGTATCAATGTGAAGCACACATGAGGGGGTATCTGCTTGGCCTAGCGTCTCGGCCGTTGTCACCATTCTGCGCATGCGCAAACAGGGAATTGTGAGCAACGCCCGCCAACGCCAAGCTCAACGCTTCAACGCCCTGGTGAATTAGCCCAAAAGCTCTGATTTTCATGGAATTGTCGCTAATTCATTGGAAATGCAGTGACGCCTGTCAACGTCCGCCTTAACGCCCTAGCATAATAACTTGACGCCATGATACAGACAGATGAGAGAAGAAGAACAACAAGGATGAGAGAACAACAACAACAACAACAAGTTGTTTTTTTTCATATAGTTTATTTTCCCCTCCATCATAACATACCCACGCTGGGGGAGCCGCGTTGGGTATGTTTACAATTTAAGAATACTCTTGTCCAATCAGACCGCCATTTTGTCCTGCCATATTCGTTCTTGCCCGTTAGATGTATTCTCGGCTGTCCAATCAGAAGTCGCCGTTTCAGAGAGTTCCATCCTTTTGTTCTAGTCCTCCTCGGGCAGGCCTGGATATTCGTTGGGCAGCATGTCCTGAAACAGTTGTTTGCGCATTCTTATCGCATTTTCCAGGGCCTCGGTGGGTGGTAACCCCATAGCCTCTTCCAAGTGACGCTTGGTCTTCATGATGGACCTGTGCGTGGGGTCGCCTTTCATTTCAAGCGGTAGTAAGGTATACTGTTCATAGATCGCCATGGTTGTTTTCCTGATGCGGGGCCGCATTTCGGTGTACGCCTGTTGTAAGTTATCCTGTCCCGCGTCCTCGATCGCTTCAGTTGATAGCTGCTGTTACAAGACGATCCCAGAAGGTAGGTTCTGCCTCACTTTCCTGGAATGTAGGCTGACTATCTGAAGTCAAGCTCTCCATATCAGTAGATAGACTGTCAGCAATCTTGGATTCGGTATCAGTCGATACACTCTCATCGATCTCTGTATCAGCATCCGATTCAACGGACTCCTCAGCGTCTTCAATCCCATGTATATTTTTCTGGTGTCGCATCATATCGTAATGTCTGGTGAACGTGCGTTCACACTCAGAACAAGTATAAGCCATGTTGACGGTTGAACGTCGACTGTGCGTGTTTTGGGAATACACTCGCTTTCATAGACAGTAACACCCGCCAACGCCCACTGTTACGCCTTAACGCCCAATATGTACGCCTTGACGCTCGTCTCAACGCTTTAACACACTTTCTTAACGCTTTAACGTCGTTTAATGATGCGTTCAAACAAATGCTGCTTTTGTGTTATTGCTCTGATATACGCCGCTTTCCAGTTCATGCCCGAGGTTTTCAACATCGACGCTGTTCTTTCGATTTCCATATGCACTGGGTCCTTGTGCAACAATTTCATATGGGTCACGAGGTCGACATACTGCTGACGTAAAGCCCGTCATAGTCTGGGTGCCAATCTGTTATGGGCTAAAATTGCGGCTTCCTCTTTCGAATACCCTTTGCGTTGAAACTTGTTTTCTGTGACCTCCAACATCTCGCCCATCTCGGTGTCCATACTTTCTTTGAACAAATCCTTCCATAGTATCGAGTTCACATTATGTTTTTCAACCTCGGGTTGGTCCTTCACGGTTGGGTGATATTCCGGTACTGGTGGTATGAAGGAGGCCCGCTGTACAGGGGTGGGTTGCTGCT